>JAECXX010000208.1:0-44142 GCA_018153305.1 Drosophila kurseongensis | reverse complement strand
TAACGTCCCGATTCTGGCTATTTCTGATATTGGTTGGGGTATTGCCTGAAACGATCTACCTGTCTAGTCTGTGTCCTATTCTGCGGTGTATATGAATTGCTTTCTGCGCAATAAATGTTTCTTTCCTTAATTGCCACGCTATAGGCGTCCTCCAAAGTTTCAGGTCTCATAGCCCTAGACAGTACTTCCTAAAGGTTCAGCCCCGTTAGGAATGCGGTTAACGTGATTGGGACGCGACCCTTTTTTTCTTATTCTCACTGCGTTTCTATTTCTTCTGTTTTTATGAGTCTCAAAACAAGACCAACCTAATCTTTATAACTTGTTCGTATAATTTCTGAACTGAATATTGTTTTTGCGGTAGATTGTATAATTCCGCCATTAGTGTATCTTCGTCCCTTCTATCCTTGCAATGTACTAATAAGGCTGCGTCTACCGATTTAGCTTGTGAACAGTTGTGTTTACCTTTGTGCTCTGAGTTTTTGTATTTTTTAGTGATTTTGTGGGAGTGTTTTGTGTTTATTTATTTACGAAGCTCAATTTAATATTTGTGTTAGAAATTTTAAATAGATCTCCCAGTTAACGGGTATGTGTTTTTAATTGTTTTTAACATTTCTATTAGATTTGTTTAATCTTGTATCTTTGTTAGTGTAATTTACGCTCTCTATACTTGCTAGAACTCTTTTACTCCCTCTCAATCTCTCCCTTTATTTTATAACTGTAATTTACTCTCTATGAACTTCTGGTAGACTTTTTCGTTTATTTATCTAACGCTCTCTCTCTGCATGCTTTACATTGCATTTGTTTATTGATTAAAGTTGTTTGTGTTGCACAAGCCACGCTCAGTCGATATAAGATTTATTCTCTCGTGCTCTCTTTATTCGATTTAATTCGTGATCTCGCGCTCTACTTTTTCTTGTGTTTTGTCCCCTTGTGGTTTTTGAATTTGATCCCAGTGCCAAATTTACTTTGAAGTATTTATATTCTTTTTTTTTTATTTTTAGCTTTAAACTTACAATGGCTCTTGTCTGTTCTAAAAAAAATTGTACTCTTGCGTCTTCACCTAAAGACCCTTTTATTTTTTGCTGGCTCTGCGATTCGATGACGCACGTTAAATGTGCAGGATTTACTGGCAGAGTCAAAGATTTCATTAATCTTAATTCTGGTCTAATGTGGTCATGTGGGTCCTGCAAGGAAATGGTAGTTGAGATGAGCGGCTTTATGAAGCAGACTCGTGACAGCCTATTGAATATCTCAGGAGCTTTTAAACAGCTCAATGAGGGGTTCAATTCCGTCTGTGCCCAGTTTAATAATAAAAATTACTAACCGAGTCGCCTAAACGTAAAAAAGCCAGTTTAACCGCCGTTAATATGATTGTGGAATCCACCCCAAATCCGAACTTGGTAGCAGCAGTTTCTGTTGACACAGGGGTAAATGAACCAACTGTGCCTATGGATACAGCTAGTTCGGGTGGAACCTCTGTTTCCAGAATAAAATCTACAGTACTGCCTAAGTCAAAGAATTCTTTGCCGACCGTACCTACAGGTACAGTAGGCACCGTTCCTATGGTTCTCTGCCCAATGTGGTTCAGACTGCTGCTGGGGGCGTAAGAAACTTTCAGTTGTTCCACAAAAGGAAGCAATTATTTGTTTCTAGATTCACCCCAGATACTACATCTGAGGATGTTTGGAATTTATACGTGAAAAATTCCCATCTGAGGATATTGCAGTTGAACAATTTCGATTTTCTTACGCTCGTAGGATATCGCCTTTTAAAATATTTGCTCCGCCTGATGTGTTTAATGTGTTACTTTCTGAAAGTTTTTGGCTTAATGATGATTTAGTAATTAAAGAATTTGTTCCAAATAAACCGAGAACAAATAACAGGCCTTCCACTGTGCCAAAAAACTAAAAAGTTTATTCTTGGCGTATCAAAATGTTAGGGGACTAAATATGAAGCTTCACAAGCTTTTGCCGACTCCTCTGCATTCACCGAAGATATTTTGGCTTTTACGGAAACTTGGCTAAAACCAGAGATATCTGACTCTGAAGTTCTGTCAAATAACTTAATACTTTAATACTTATAGGACCGATCGCTCCTCACCGTGGGGGGGCGGTGTACTGATTGCCGTTACCTCTAGCCAAACATCCGAAAGAATTCTCACTCATATCCCTAACGAAATTGAATTTGTAAGTGTGAAAGTTTCCTTGCCATCTTTATCTATTTTTGTTACATGTTCCTATATTCCACCTGGCTCTGATCTAGTAATTTATGAGCACCATCTGTCCGCAATAAAATCCGTAATATCCCTTCTTTCTAATAGAGACCTTTTGATTGTTTTGGGTGACTTTAATCTACCTGATATTTCTTGGTCTCCTCCCACTGACTCACTTGTCGCTATACCTTTATCTGCCAATGATTTGTAGATGGCCTTTTAGAATTATCGTTACAGCAAGTAAGCCATACGAAATTCTTTAAATGGACTATTAGATCTTGTGTTTGTTTCAGACCCGTCCGAGGTCACGGTATGTAGAATTCACGCTCTTGTTGTACCTGAAGACCGATATCATCCAACAATGGAATTGACAATATTCCTCCCCTGCTCTGATACCCTCTCTCCTTTAGTGCTCCCAACTAAAATGAGATGTTTTCGTAAATGTGACTATAATAAACTTAACGATATGATTTCTCATTATAATTGGACAGACTTATACAATTGTACAGACATTAATAGTGCCACTGAACTATTCTATATAGCGTTAAATACTTTTTTTTAATAAATGCGTTCCTGATAGGTTACCTTTAAACCTAAACAGGCCTCCTTGGTTTACCAATGCGCTTCAAAGACTTAAAAACCTTAAATCAAATACTTATAAAAAGTATAAAAAATCGAAAATGGCTCGATCGGATTTTTAATGTTCTCAACAGTCATTGCTATTCTATGTATCTAAATCGATGTAAATTTGAATTTTCAAATGATCCGAAACAGTTTTACAACTTGATAATGCCAAGCGTAAGTCATCGGCATATACTTATAGTTCGACAGCAGTCAAATTCTAACCACCCCTAATCCCTTAAATAGGGCAAATTGTATTTTTACCCCTTTAATTACTGAAAAACTCTCTCTTAATAGATTTAGAAACAACAACGCCGACTTATTCTCCCCGGTCCAGATGGACTTCCTGGATGTGTGCTCAAGTTTTGTGCGTCAACCATTTGTAAACCGATTCTTAAACTTTTTTAATTTGTCTATTTCATCATCAGTTTTTCCAACTATCTGGAAGGACTCTTTATTATTCCACTTCCTAAAAAGGGCGCGAAGGCTGATGCCAAGAATTATAGAGGTATTTCCAAATTATCGGTAATTCCTAAAGCATTTGAACGTATTATCACTTCTCATTTGCAACATTTATGTTCCTCGCTTATATCACCGTGTCAGCATGGTTTTGTTAAGCGAAGATCGACCACCACCAACCTTCTTGAATTGTCATCTATTGTAATAAATGGATTTCAGAAAAAAATGCAGACTGACGTTATATATACAGATTTTAGTAAGGCCTTTGACTCCGTCAACCACTCTCTTCTCTTATTCAAATTAGATCTGCTTGGGTTTCCTGGTAATCTATTAACTTGGATTTCAAGTTACTTGAATGGTAGGACTCAGAGGGTTATATTCAAGAATTCTGTTTCAAAATTGATCTACGTGACATCTGGAGTCCCTCAGGAAGTCATCTAGGCCCTTTGCTGTTTACTTTGTTCATCAACGATCTTCCCTCTATCATAACACATTCTCGTGTACTAATGAATGCTGATGATGTTAAGCTTTGTTTATCATATAATGATATAGCGTCAGGACTTAACTTACAGTCAGATATTGATTGTTTCATGAATGGTGTGAGTACAACCTTTTCAAAGTTGAACTACCTTAAATGCAATGTTATGACTTTTTATAGGGGTACTCCTACGTTTATTAGTTATTCTCTTGAAAATAGTTCACTCGACCGAATATATTCATTTAACGATTTAGGTGTTCTTCTGGACCCTAAACTTAAATTTGACTGCCACATAATGTCCACTGTTAATAAAGCCATGCGTGTTCTTGGCTTTATAAAGCGTTGGTCAAAAGAATTTGATGACCCTTATACGACCAAATTATTATTTACCTCCCTTGTCCGTCCTATTTTGGAATATTGTTCGTCGGTTTGGAGTCCACAATATCAAGTGCACATTGACCGTATTGAGTCGGTACAAAAAAAGTTTCTTTTATTTGCCCTTCGTAGTTTGAACTGGGATCAAAACGTAAGGCTGCCTTCCTACCAGAGTAGATTACTGTTGCTTAATTTACCTACACTTGTAAATCGTAGAAAAATGCTTGGTACTATTTTTATGCATAATCTTATAAGAGGTGATATTGATTCTGCAGAACTTGTAAACCGCCTAACTTTCAATGTTCCTGTTAGACTAACACGAAATTATATCCCTCTAAATTTGCCACGATGTTCATCAAATTTTTTGTCTGCACGAGCCCTTTTTGCGTTCTATGTAATACTTATAACAACCTTTATCAACTAATTTGCATTTCCACTTCTATCCCGTTATTAAAAACTAATATTTTTGCTTTTCTCTTAATTGTGCCTTTTATTTTCACTTGTGTCTTGTCTCTACTTAATTTATGTATTTTCCTCGCGAACTCGCATTTTTTGACCAAATTGATAACAGGGCCCGCGCGTAACAAGCACGTGCTTGGTGTCGTTGGGCCACTTGTTTGTACTGCTCGTAGTGCATCAACGTCCATCAGATCTATTATCTCGTCCCAATTAAGACCTGCTCGGATGCTATAACTGCCTCATTGGCTTTCCCTGTATTTTTGGCGAATTGCCCTCATTAACATCTGACCATAGGGTGTCTGATCAGTACCCCTTATCATTAACATAACTTCCTCAACGTTGTTTAAAAATTCGTGTAATATACATATATGGTTCCCCGTCGTAAGAAGGCATAAAGCGGATTGCATCAGGGATTCTCATAGAGTTAAATAATTCGGTAGGGCTAGTGATTGAATTAGGGACAGGTGTAGAGGAGCTATTGCTTGAATTCATGTTTGTAGAGGGTGTTGTTATTGATCGTATAATTAATGAATTAGAAGGTCCTTTTTGATCGTTGTTCAAGGGTGTTTTATTGCTACTTCTAGTCGTGACTTTGGTACTAGGGAGAAGCTTTTTTTACTTTGGCGATATTAGGCATTAAATTTATTTTTAACTCAATGTGTGTAATATTTAAGGTATTTCGAAGGGAATGCTTATGTGTAATTCTTGGTGTTTGAGTCTTAATTGCGATAATACTTAATTCGAATTTTATACTTAAGTGATCTTTAGATTATAGTGTTGTGTATTTTCCAGCGGAGAGTATAAGTGTAATATACGTCTTGTGGCGTTGGTTAAATTTGTTTATTAGTGACCTTTTCCAGGTATTTCAACAGGCGATTGTTTAGTACCTGTGGATATAAAATGTTTAGTATATTCAACTCAGAAAAATAAATGTGTCTGTAACTCCTTGCAGAAAATATATTAAGCAACAGTATTTTGTAAAGCTGTGATACCGACATTCGCCATGAATTTTCGGACACTAATCAGAAAAACACGCCATGGGATTTCATGATAACTTTTAAACACTGTCCTTATTTATTTCTTCCTATAAAAAAAATTTTATTCTTTCTTTTTTTTTTTGCAGATATTAATTTTTCCTTTTATTTAGACTTTGTGATTTCTTTTCTTTTTTCTTTCTTTTGTTCTTTAATTAAGCAACAGTAATTTATAAAGCTGTGATACCGACATTCGCCATGAATTTTCGGCCACTAGATCAGAAAACACGCCATGTGATTATATGATCACTTTTAAATACTGTTCTTATTTACTTCTTCTTATCATTTTTTTTTTGCAGATATTAATTTTTTTTTCTTTTATTTAGACTTTGTAATTCTTTTTTTTTGTGTCTCTAATTAAGCAACAGTAATTTATAAAGCTGTGATACCGACATTCGCCATGAATTTTCGGCCACTAGATCAGAAAAACACGCCATGGGATTTCATGATCACTTTTAAATACTGTCCTTATTTACTTCTTTTTATCATTTTTTTTTTTATTCTTTTTGCAGATATTAATTTTTCCTTTTATTTAGACTTTGTAACTCTTTCTTTTTTATTTTTGTTTTTTACATGAGCTATGGTTGAATTTTTTGCAGTGAGTTTAAAGCCATGCATAATTCTGAAAAACCGCCATGGAATTTCAGTATTATTTTACTATACACATAGAGTTTATTTCATAAATTATTATTCTTCATTAACCTTTTCTCTTTTTATTCTTTACGCACAAGAAAAATATTTGTTAAAAGAAAATATTGGCCCAAGCTCTAGCAAAAACTGAATACCACTGGAAAAAAATACCTCTGAAAAACACGCCATGGAATTTCAGAATTTCTCCTCTCTTCTTTCTTTTTGTCACTATTTTACTATTTTTAATTTTTTTCTTTCATTCTTTCACTATTTCTTTTATTCTTTTTTTTTTATTTGAATTTTCTGAGTTTAATTGCACTTTTTAAATTTTTTCTTCTTCTTTTATTTTTAAAACAGAAAAACATTTTCGCTTTCAAAATTACACCACTGGAAAAAATATATTACAATTTAAATACTCGTGTTAGTGTGTTTGTGTACGTGTTTTTTTTTCTACTGAGCTTAACATCTTTTATATCTTTTTTTTGCAAGTGTTTCTTACGTAAATATAAAAACTATTTTTTCCATCTCGGTCCGAGTCGGCTGCGCCAGTTATGGTAAAAACCAAAACGATGAATTCCTTCTTCGTGGAGTTGGTGGTGGTGTTTATAAGTTTAAGTATTTATTGTATCGGGAACGGTGGATGGAAAATATAAAACTCGACTTCCTTCAGTTTTGTCAAATTCAAGACTGACTTCTATAATATTCAGCAGTGGCCAAGAGACCGCTGCTGCCAAAAGTACATAGTTCTTATATATCTTATATACTAATACAAAATGCATAAACATAAGTGTGGAGTTCGAGTGCCGCTGCTTCGAGTGGCGATCCGCTGAGTCGGTGTCGCGTTTCCTGGTTGAGAGGAGTTGGGGTTTCCTCTCAAATGCAGCGTTGACAAAAATGGGTCCAAGAGCAACGACTGGCCCTTTGGTCGGTCGTTGTTCTAAATGTCAATTAAATCTGAAGTTGCAACACTTTAGTTTATGTGTGTCGAAACTAGGGTAGCTCGGGGTGGTTTCGTTGGGGGCTCAGCGTGCCGTGCCTGTACGGTAACTCGCGCAAGCCCCTTATACATTTCTTGGTCTCTGTTCCACGCCAAGAGCACTGCCGTGCGAGTTCGTCGTCCACTATTAAACGCAAAGAGCCCCTAATCCATTTGTCAAAGGCTTTCTCCCCTGTCATCATAAGTTCAGATATCTCTATAGAATGTACATATAAGTTAAATTCAACTCTTGAGTTGCACTAAGAATACTCACCAACTTTTTGAAGACTGCTTCCTCCTTTAAAATCGTCTCCAAATTGTCCAACTCGCCGACAGTCTTAAAGGGGCTCAATAGGCATTACTTCTTTTGGCCTTTGGATTTCTCCACAAACCTTGGCCTTTACAATTGATAGTTCATATCGAAGAGCCACCATTTCGACTGTGTTGCGATCGAGCTTGTTTGTGATTAGGTCCATTTTCTTATTAAGTCTTTCTAATTTGTCTAAAATAGCTGTAATAAAAACAGATTTGTAATGTATTTATTTGAAATACATTTAGACGTTTTCTTACCTGACTGCTGAGTGTCTATAGAAGAATCCACATTAAAAAGACTTGTGTAGTTGTTTGACATTTTTTTTTACCGATTTAGTTTATTTGACAAATCACTTTAAACCAATTTTTAGTTCTTCTAGACTACACTCTGAAAGTTTCCAATCACAAAAGAACGAACTATAGAGAACTTTTACAAAAGAAACGAACTATTCCGTCTGCCGAGAAACTACGCATCAGTCAGTTTCCATGGAAAAACGATAGTCTCGCAAAACTATCGCAAACGAGCTCAAAAGTGAATTTAAACTGGACATAAGGCTGAAAAATATGTCGGCCGGTTTTTGTTTACTAAACGCTCTTTTCTGAGTCCGTTTGCGAACATTTAACTAGACTTTGGTAAGAGCTCGCGTATTTATCGTTTACGAACATTTTGAGTTAGTTTCGCTTTACTATCGCGCCTTGGTCAACTGGAAGCTAAGAACCAAACGAAAAATTTCGCTTAACAGCCCCAGACAACACCAATACATACAAATAGCATACAAAAGGTGCACATACAAATGTCTTATAGAAACAGGATCAACAATAAATATGATCCCTAAAAATATATTTTGTCTTTCTATTCAAAATATCAAATGAGAAGTTGTGACGGCCAAACAAATTTTACTTGGTCATTTTATTCGTAGAAACATTACCATCTATATTGAGAGCGATGTAGATTTTGAAATTATTCAAAGACCATCACAAAAAATCATTAATACCACCTACACTAAAGTAATTCGCAGCCTCTACCTATTAAAGAATTTTTTGTTCATACATTCATCGAATTCAAAGAATTATTACTTCAATCACATGAAAAACTTTTACAAAAGAAATACAGAAAATGACTAAATTATTCAAAGAAAATCACTTCTTTCCAAATAGTCAACTATTAATTCAGAATATAATAAAGGAATGCAACATTTGCAATTTAGCTAAAATAGAACACAGAAATACCAAAATGCCGGTTAAAATCACACCCAACCCTGAACATTGTGGTAGATATTTATTCATCTGAGGGAAATCATTACATCAGTTGCATTGACATTTATTCTCAGCTTGGCTCTAAAGCGATGGCTTGAAGCAGAAGGAATTGAATTACAACTCAATAACGCAAAAAACGGTGTAGCACACTTCGAAAGACAACATAAGACAATAAATGAAAAAATCCATCCGATGATGAAGAAGTAAAATTAAGTAATATAGTAACAGTCCTTTACACATACAACCATAAAATTATACATGACACCACTGAGCAAACACCTGCTCTAATATTCTTATACACTAGTCGGCATAATTATTTTGACGAAACCAAATGATGCATTTTTATGTAACTTTATAATGGTTTAATATAACTTAATGATTTTTTTTTCTGTTTTACTTAGTGCTAATACAAACTTAAAAATAATGAAATCAACATTTTTTCATATGAACTTAGAAATTTATAAACAAAAGTGAATTTCATGTTGTGGCATAAGTATTTTGACAAGTACATTTTAATATTAATAAGATAGCCTAAGCTCAAAAAAGTAAAGGGAAACAAATGAATTTAGTAAAATATATAATTTCCTTTAGTTTCTATAACTTTTTGCAGGCGTCGTGGAACAGATTCGATCAAACTTTGGAGAATCTCTGGAGATATCTCTTCCCAAAGGGAAGTGATCTCAGAAATTGCCTCCCTCTCTGGTTTTGTTTAACGATACTGCTCTTTTGCGTTTAATAAGAGACCAGACGTTTTCAATAATATTTAAGTCTGGACTTTGAGGTGGCCAATCCAAGGTTGCAACGCCAACATCCTTAAAAAATGTTGTTATCATCTTGGCTTTGTGACATTGGGCGTTATCCTGTTGCAGGATAACGGACTGCCCAATAAGCCGGTCTCCAGAAGTAAAGGCGTTTTCGTTTAGAACCGACAAATATTTGTGTTGGTTCATTGAGCCAGTGACAGGAACGAAGTCACACATCCCCAGAACATTACAGAGCCTCCACCGTGGCTTACTTTTTGGCAAACGGGCCGCCTTTTTTTGCCTTTGTACCTTAAGATTACTATGTAATATTACCATAAAATGTATTTTTTTAATGAATTATATTCAAAGGAGCTTTCATCTGTCCATAAAACGCTTCTCCAGAATTCCTTTGGCTTATTGATATATTTTTTGCAAAGGACAGTCTTTTAAGCTTGTTTGCTTTTGAAATGTATGGCACGTCCTTGGCTTTGTAGGTCTTAAAATCACTTTCTCTTAGTCGTCGACGGACTGTGCGCTCACTAATTGGGGTCTTCGCTGTTAAATTAAATTGATCGGCAGCAGACTGAGGCTTCAGAAAAACATTTTTTTTAAATTCCCGTATAAGGTCTCGGTCTTCACTAGGTTTTGTTTTGCGCTTGGCACCTGATCTTCTTAAATTACGCAAGTCGTTATTCTTTTCAAACTTCTTAATTTGGTAGTGCACTGTCTGACGCGACACATCAAACTCCTTGGCAATGTCTTTGACTGCAATTCCAGCCTTAAACTTCGCTACCATTGAAGATCTGGTAACCAAACTTAACTCAGCCGTTTTACCCATGTTATTTAATATTATTTAACACTTTGGTATTTTAATAACAACATATAATTTTGATAAAGGCTAAGCACAAAAGGTGTTTGATTCTCGCGTGCTCAAAAATGTGAAAATATTTCCATAAAGATGCTGTCAAAATACTTATGCCATTCAAAAAACCGTTGTCTGCTTGCATTCTTATCAGCAAAAAGAGAATGCAAAGGGTAAACGAAACAAAATTGGGAATGTACATAGCTTAAAATATATTCTTTGCTTTGCACTTACTTTTTAAACCGTTATTTGACGATTTTAAGTAACGCTAAGTTTAATAGTCAAAAAGAGGTTTCGTCAAAATAATTATGCCGACTAGTGTACGCTGGGCATTCAATATTAGACACTCAAAATATTAAAGAAAAGAAAATATATAAAAAATGAAAATCGACATGAATTTAACATTGACACTAGATACAGAAAAGGTCCAATTCCAAAGGGACAAGAAAGGAAAGCTAACTTCGGGCGGAGCCGAAGTTGATATACCCTTTGCAGAATATTCTGTAAATTGAATTCTTCAAAATTATTCATATGATTCTTAATACTCATAAAAAACGCAACTTCCCAACTTTAAAAACACCAAAGTTATGGCATTTCCAATCGTTCAGTTATATGGCAGCTATAGGAAATAGTCGGCATTATGATTGTAGGTCTGATTACTTGGCCAAAAATAAAGCTCATAAAAAATCCCAACTTCTTAACTTTACAAACACCAAAGTTATGGCTCGTTATCGTTCAGTTTTACGGCAGCTTAAGGATATAGTTGGTCGACCCTTATAAAAATTGGTAGGTCGAATTTATTGGCCAGAATAAAACCCATAGAAAATCCCGACTTCCTAACTTTACAAACACCAAAGTTCTGGAATTTCCGATCAATCAGTTATATGGCATCTATAGGATATAGTCGGCTGATCCTTATGAAATTTGGTAGGTCGGATTGATTGGCCAAATATAAAACCCATAGGAAATCCCAACTTCCTAACTCTACAAACACCAAAGTTATGGCATTTCCGATCAATCAGTTGTATGGCAGCTATAAGATATAGTCGGCCATATCGGCCGTTCCGACTTATATACTGCGTGCAAAGGAAAGAAGGGTGTGGGCAAAGTTTCAATTCAAAATCTTTAAAACTGAGAGACTAGGTTGCGTAGAAACAGACAGACTGACAGATGGACATGCTTATATCAACTCAGGAGGCGATCCTGATCAAGAATATATATACTTTATGGGGTCGGAGATGTCTCCTTCACTGTGATGCACACTTTTGACCAAAATTATAATACCCTCTGCAAGGGTATAACAAGAAAGAAAGAAAACTTCGGCAAGCTGAAGATTATATACCCTTGCAGTTATTACAAATCGACTACATTTTGATTTCTATGCCAATATTACTAAAAACAAAAAAGGAAGCTAACTTCAAGCGGAGCCGAAGTTGAAATACCCTTGCAGAATATTCTGTAAATTATATTCTCCAAAATTATTCATATGATGCATTCTTAACACTCATAAAAATCCCAACTTCCTAAGTTATGGAATTTCCAATCGTTCAGTTATATAGCAGCTATAGTATATAGTCGGCCGAGCCTTATGAAATTTGGTAGGTCAGATTGATTGGCCAAATTTAAAGCTCATAAAAATCCCAACTTCCTAACTTTATGGCATTTCCGATCAATCAGTTATATGGTAGCTATAGGATATAGTTGGCCGATCCTTATAAAATTATATAACTTATAACTTAACAAACACCAAAGTTATGGCATTTCCGATTAATCAGTTATATGGCGTTATAGGATATAGTCGTCCGATCCTTATGAAATTTGGTAGGTCGGATTGATTGGCCAAATATAAAACCCATAGGAAATCCCAACTTCCTAACTCTACAAACACCAAAGTTATGGCATTTCCGATCAATCAGTTGTATGGCAGCTATAAGATATAGTCGGCCATATCGGCCGTTCCGACTTATATACTGCGTGCAAAGGAAAGAAGGGTGTGGGCAAAGTTTCAATTCAAAATCTTTAAAACTGAGAGACTAGGTTGCGTAGAAACAGACAGACTGACAGATGGACATGCTTATATCAACTCAGGAGGCGATCCTGATCAAGAATATATATACTTTATGGGGTCGGAGATGTCTCCTTCACTGTGTTGCACACTTTTGACCAAAATTATAATACCCTCAGTATAAAAACAAGAGAGAACCTATAGTCGGGTGCCCCGACCATCAGATACCCGTTACTCAGGTAAAGGGAGTGCGAGGGAGATGGAGATAGAAACTTTGATCACGCATAATTTTTTAACTAATGGTCCGATTTGAAAAAATTTCTTCTACATTTCGATAGGTATTGATAAACACAATAAAACTGCATTTTTACTTTTCCGAAATATTTAAATTTTTAAAATCGTATACCAGCGATTGTGGGCGTTAAAGGGGGCGTGGCACCTTTTTGAAACAAACTTGCGCTGCGTAGGAACTCCTAGAATCTGCATGCAAATGCCAATCTTCTAGCTTTTATAGTTTCCGAGATCTCAGCGTTCATACGGACAGACAGACAGACAGACAGACGGACAGACAGACGGACAGACGGACATGGCTAGATCGACTCGGCTAGTGATCCTGAACAAGAATATATATACTTTATAGGGTCGGAAACGCTTCCTTTTACCTGTTACATACTTTTGCAAATACATATTCCTTTTTTATTTTGATTTAATTATTAATTTTTACTATTTACCTTCAAACTCCACCTTCTTTTTGTGTGTTTGTTTTTTTTATTCTATGGGGGGCCCCACTCAACAAATTCAAATCCCCCCCCCGTGTTCGCCCGCTTTTTTATTTTCACGATTAAATTAAAATATAATTTTTTTTTTTTTTTTTTTTTGTTTCGCGCGGGGGCCTTCCTACTTTCCCCCAACCCACCGAGGGGGGGGGCCGTGTTTCCTACCGCACGATTCGCGAAAAAAGAGAGGCGAAATAGGGAAATATAGGTAAAGTCCTGGGAAAAATAATAGTAAGATCAATTTTGTGCCAATGAAGCTAGTATTAATCGTTTTAAGAGCGGCAGAGAGTCAAGATTTGAGATTATAGGAAAAAATCTATTATAGTCAGAACACAATACTCTGAAAGGCTCATGCAAGGCATAGTTAGAATTACAATGATTTAATATTAGGGGAATATAATTTCTAGTTAATCTACTTGGCACAGAAAAGTTTAGCCGACTTACCAAGTCGGGGGAGTCAATATCACCATGTATAAGGTTATAAATGAAGACAGTACCAAGCATCGTTCTACGGTTGGCTAGGGAGGGTAAATTAAGCAACAGAAGTCTACTAGAATAAGAAGGTAAGTTAAGATTTGCATCCCAGTGTAGGCGCAGTAAAGCAAAAAGAAGAAAGTTTTTTTGTACTGATTCAATACGACCAATATGTATTCCAGACGGGAGACCCATACTCCAGAATCGGACGGACTAACGAAATAAATAAAGTTTTAGTTTAATAAGGATCATCGAATTCTTTTGACCACCTTTCAATAAATCCAAGCACTCCTCTGGCTTTATTAACCATGGACGAAATGTGGTTTGAAAATTTTTGTTTAGGGTCCAGGAGAACGCCAAGATCGTTTACAAGAGTTATTCTATCCAAAGAGCTGCCACTTAATGTGTAAGTCGCGAATATCGGATTGACCCGATAAAAAGTCATCAGCTTGCACTTGGATGCGTTTAAATTTAGTAAATTATCTCGGCACCAATTTTGAAAATTATCTAGATCGGATTCCAAGTCTAAATGGCAGGAAATGTCCTTATACTGCAGGCACAACTTAACATCATCTGCGTACATAAGTACGCGAGAATGACTTATAATTGAGGGAAGATCGTTAATAAATAATGTAAAAAGTAACGGACCCAGATGGCTCCCTTGTGGGACACCGGAGGTAACACGGAGAATTTCAGACATTGAATTTTTAAAAAGGACCCTTTGTGATCTGCCATTCAGATAACTTGAAATCCATTTAAGCAGATCAACTGGAAAACCTAACAGGTCAAGTTTTTAAATAAGAAGTAAGTGATTTACAGACTCAAATGCTTTACTAAAGTCAGTGTAAATGACGTCTGTTTGAAAACTACTATTGAAGCCTTTTATCACAAATGTAGTGAGCTCTAGAAGGTTTGTGATTGTGGATCTACGTTTAATAAATCCGTGCTGACACGGAGAAATGATTGATCTGCAAAGGTGCTGCAAATGAGGAGTAATAATTTATTCAAAAAGCTTAGGAATAGCTGACAACTTAGAAATACCTCTGTAGTTACTGGCTTCTAACTTGTTACCTTTTTTGAAAAGAGGAATAACAAATGATTCCTTCCAAATATTTGAGAATTGGGAGGTTTCTAGAGATAAGGTAAACAACTTGTGAAGAGGTTTGCACAGGGCCTTAGCGCAATACCTAAGCACGCACCCAGGAATACCATCGGGCCCTGGCGAATAAACAGGCTTAATACGAAGAAGATCCAAAAGAAGAGAGCTTTCTGTTAAAGTGGGACAGAATATGAGGTTTGACTTGGACATGGTGTAAGAATAAGGCTGTGATGAATAATCTAAAGTTGAGTAAGTCGTTTGAAAAAATTGGGCAAATAAATCGGCTATTGCCTGATCTGTGGTTGCCGTCATGTTTTCGAACGACAGCGAGGAAGGATAAGAATTAGATTTACGCTTGGTGTTAACGTAATTATAAAACTGTTTCGGGTCCTGAGAGAACTGGAACTTACAACGGTTTAAGTAACTATTATAACACTGAGCATTAAGCACGGTAAATCATGACCGAGCACTTAAATATCTAGTAAAAACAGATTGAGAACCGGTATTTTTATATTTCCTAAAAAGTCTGGACTTTACATTTCTTAAGTGTGTCAACTCTTTGCTAAACCAAGGTGATTTATTGGAAATTGACGGATAGTACCACGGAACACAGGAATTAAAAAATGAGTTTATTGCAGTGTAAAAAACATTAACTGCATCGGACATATTATTGCATAAGTAAAGATCAGACCAATTAAAGCCAGAAATAAAATTATTTAGCCTCAGAAAGTCTGCCTTGCGAAAACAATGTATTCGTTTGGATTTTTCTGATTTTTCTTCAATAACTCTACCCGTATCAAATGAAAGTTCGATTGTAGGGTGATATGGATCTTCAGGTTGCGTGAGTGGTGCTACTCTGGACAGAAACACACCTTCAGGATTTGATACAAAACACAAATCAAGTAGGCGACCTAATGAATTTCGAACATGGTTTACTTGAGATAGAGATATGTCAAGCAGGCCGTCAATAAAATCATGTTGTGCTATAGGTAGTAAGACATTCGATCCATCCTCAGTGGACCAAGTAACTCCAGGTATATTAAAATCACCTAGAACTACCAACTGATCCCTATCGGAAAGCTTATTTGCAACGGACTTAATAACGGAAAGGTGATTTAAATAATCAGGAAGTTCAGACAACGGCGGAATATATGAGCAAGTTATGTATATAAAGTTACCAGGAAGCGATAACTTTACACAAATAAATTCAATGGTATTGAATTCATCAAAAAATAACTCCTCAGACGGGAGGTTTGAATCAACTCCAATTAAGACTCCACCTCCCCGTCTGGAGGGACGGTCATACCTATATATTGTGTACTTACCTGGCAAAACTTCGGAGCTAAAGATCTCCGGCTTTAACCAGGTTTCTGTAAACACAATAATATGAGATGCAAAGGAAAGGCTATCGGAATACAATTTAGTGAGTTTGCTACACAAACCTCTTGCATTCTGATAGGAAAGAAGGAGGTTAGAAGTTAGTTTTTTGAAATTGGTACACTGGTTTGGCCTCGACTAGGAAGTTTTACTCCCACGGGCCCCTTCTTCTTTATCTTAGCCTCGAACTCTTTTACAACCATATTATCCGGCCAGAAGTCGCCCGAGCATATGGCTTCAAAAAGCTCGTTAGGGACAGTTATCTTGAAAGATGAAATGTCTCTAGCATGCCTTGACACTATTACAATCGGCTTTAGTTTTGTCTTGTATATAAGACAATACATCTATTTGGTTTTCATTGAGGAATTGAGTTATTTCAAGTTTGTGCCGTGAAACGCCATTTGCATTCCACATGGATATTCGAAGACAAGACATCGATTATTTAGATTGTTGGGATGTGAGCAAATTTATTAAAATGTTTTGATGTGCATAAGGTTTGTCATTGTTGTTTTCATGAAGGACATAAATTCCATCATACCATGTTGTAAAGTCAGCATCATGGTTTCCATGCTGTTTGGTATTTGTCCTATTGCTTGCTGAGGTGTTATTATATTTTCCTCAGAGCATTGAGCTTGTAGGAACCCCGTCTGATTGGCAAGTCCTGATTTTAGGGCACTGGCGTATGAAACTCCCCCATTTGTGTTGGGGGGCCCAAATGAAGATCTGGCTGCTTTCGTAAAGAAAACATTAGGTGTGGTTTGGGATTGCACGTACGCATTTCGTGCGTGTTTTGCTTGTTGAAACTGACTCTTCAGCTCTTTATAGACCGGGCAGCCTCTGTAGTTTGCGGTATGGTTATCTCCACAGTTAGCGCATTTCTTCGTCTTTGGGGCTTCTTTGCTTGCAGGGCAAGGTTCGGAGTTGTGGAAGTCACCACAAGCTACGCAGACTGAACGAAGCCCGCAGTTGTTTCTGGTGTGTCCATACTCTTGGCAGCTTGTGCATTGCAGCGGACCATTTCGCTTATGCGGTTCTTAAACAGTAATCCTTCTATGCAACAGGAATTTCATTTATTTACAGCCCTGAATTGATCTTCAGTCTTAGCTTGAATCTTTCTTTCATGAATATTCCTTTTAACAAGAGGAGTAACATAAAAGTTGTCATTCCCGACCAGCACAACAATTCTCTTTACTAGGGCATTTGAGTTCTGTTCCCTTATGTAAATTGGTGGGGGCTTTGGTTTCTTTTTTGTCCAGATTCGGATTGATTATTATCAATTTCCGACAATAGGGCGAATCTGTTGTTACTAGATTGTTACTAGGATTTGATACAAAACACAAATCAAGTAGGCGACCTAATGAATTTCGAACATGGTTTACTTGAGATAGAGATATGTCAAGCAGGCCGTCAATAAAATCATGCTGTGCTATAGGAAGTAAGACATTCGATCCATCCTCAGTGGACCAAGTAACTCCAGGTATATTAAAATCACCTAGAACTACCAACTGATCCCTATCGGAAAGCTTATTTGCAACGGACTTAATAACGGAAAGGTGATTTAAATAATCAGGAAGTTCAGACAACGGCGGAATATATGAGCAAGTTATGTATATAAAGTTACCAGGAAGCGATAACTTTACACAAATAAATTCAATGGTATTGAATTCATCAAAAAATAACTCCTCAGACGGGAGGTTTGAATCAACTCCAATTAAGACTCCACCTCCCCGTCTGGAGGGACGGTCATACCTATATATTGTGTACTTACCTGGCAAAACTTCGGAGCTAAAGATCTCCGGCTTTAACCAGGTTTCTGTAAACACAATAATATGAGATGCAAAGGAAAGGCTATCGGAATACAATTTAGTGAGTTTGCTACACAAACCTCTTGCATTCTGATAGGAAAGAAGGAGGTTAGAAGTTAGTTTTTTGAAATTGGTACACTGGTTTGGCCTCGATTAGGAAGTTTTACTCCCACGGGCCCCTTCTTCTTTATCTTAGCCTCGAACTCTTTTACAACCATATTATCCGGCCAGAAGTCGCCCGAGCATATGGCTTCAAAAAGCTCGTTAGGGACAGTTATCTTGAAAGATGAAATGTCTCTAGCATGCCTTTACACTATTACAATCGGCTTTAGTTTTGTCTTGTATATAAGACAATACATCTATTTGGTTTTCATTGAGGAATTGAGTTATTTCAAGTTTGTGCCGTGAAACGCCATTTGCATTCCACATGGATATTCGAAGACAAGACATCGATTATTTAGATTGTTGGGATGTGAGCAAATTTATTAAAATGTTTTGATGTGCATAAGGTTTGTCATTGTTGTTTTCATGAAGGACATAAATTCCATCATACCATGTTGTAAAGTCAGCATCATGGTTTCCATGCTGTTTGGTATTTGTCCTATTGCTTGCTGAGGTGTTATTATATTTTCCTCAGAGCATTGAGCTTGTGGGAACCCCGTCTGATTGGCAAGTCCTGATTTTAGGGCACTGGCGTATGAAACTCCCCCATTTGTGTTGGGGGGCCCAAATGAAGATCTGGCTGCTTTCGTAAAGAAAACATTAGGTGTGGTTTGGGATTGCACGTACGCATTTCGTGCATTTTGGGAGCGTGCGTGTTTTGCTTGTTGAAACTGACTCTTCAGCTCTTTATAGACCGGGCAGCCTCTGTAGTTTGCGGTATGGTTATCTCCACAGTTAGCGCATTTCTTCGTCTTTGGGTCTTCTTTGCTTGCAGGGCAAGGTTCGGAGTTGTGGAAGTCACCACAAGCTACGCAGACTGAACGAAGCCCGCAGTTGTTTCTGGTGTGTCCATACTCTTGGCAGTTTGTGCATTGCAGCGGACCATTTTGCTTATGCGGTTCTTAAACAGTAATCCTTCTATGCAACAGGAATTTCATTTATTTACAGCCCTGAATTGATCTTCAGTCTTAGCTTGAATCTTTCTTTCATGAATATTCCTTTTAACAAGAGGAGTAACATAAAAGTTGTCATTCCCGACCAGCACAACAATTCTCTTTACTAGGGCATTTGAGTTCTGTTCCCTTTGGTTTCTTTTGAACAGCCTGTCCAGATTCGGATTGATTATTATCAATTTCCGACAATAGGGCGAATCTGTTGTTACTAGATGCCCCTGGTTGTTCGCTCCTTTATTTGGGCAATTTTGTTTTGGTTTATTTCCAACCATTTTATTTTGCGGGCTTAGCTTCCGTTTGATTTGGATGTAACGATCCATGCCAGTCTGTATAGCCGGACCCACTTGTTGTTGTTTGATATTGCCAATATTGGCACTTGTACTTACAATTGGCTTTGTAGTTTTATTCGGCGCTGCAGAAGTTGCAAACGCATGAATAGTACGGTTTCTTTTATTTATGATAACCTTATTAGGTAGATTTTCCTTAACTACTTGTCTACTACTTGAATGAATGGTCTTATTATATTCTTGTGCGGCTCGTATTACAATTTTGGTATAGTCGGTTAAATTAAATTGATCTTTAAGGCAGCGGGCTAATTCTGTCAATGTCGAATGTGCCCTACAACTATCCATAATTGTGCCCTGCATACGTGTTTTATTAACGCTCCGTAAAAACAATTAGCCAATCAGTCGAAAACGTTCGAAAAATTAATAAACGCGAGGTTTTGCGTTTCGCGATGCAAATCGCATATCGTAAACTAAAGTTTTAATTAATTAAATAATTAATATTTACGCAATAACGATAAACAAATGAGTAAGATAAGAAAACCAGAGAGCTAGCTCTTGCTCTCCCGCCCTGCTCTTCACCGCTCAAACGTCATGGAGTGAGCAATGCAAGACTCCAACAGAGCTTCTGCCGCCTACCGCAACAACAACAGCAACTACTACGACTACTACAACGGTCTCTGTCGCCAACAATCCAATAACGACTCCACTCTCTTTTTGTGCTGCAGGTAAAGCAACAACACAACCAAGTGCAAAAATCGGTGCAAACAGCAAAAACAAAGCTACGGTAGAAGAAGTGACAATTCTGCAAGCGGGTTCGGCCATGCAGACAGGCATGGATCGCTACATTAATATCTCCAAGCGCAAGCTAACACCCCCAAAAAACTCGGACGGCAATAAGCCAAAAATAAATCGTTCCAACAAAGGCCCTGAAAATCCCGGGCCATTGGATGAAAATAGATTTTCCATTCTGGCGGAGCCTGAAACAGAGTCGCAAGAGTGAGCCCCAAGGAAACTAAAGCCCCCACCTATTTTTATTCGGGAGAAGATCTCGAATGCCCTAGTCAACGAAATAGTTGAGCTTGTCGGAAAAGATGACTTTCATGTTATTCCGCTTATGAAAGGGAATATAAGCGAAACTAAACTCCAAACCAAAACCGAAGACGATTTCCGAGCAGTGTCGAAGTACTTAAACGATGCCAAAAAGAATTACTACACGTACCAGCTGAAAAGTTGCAAAGGTTTGCAAGTTGTGCTCAAGGAATGGAACCCGATGTGACCCCCTCCGAAATTACAGAGGCCTTAAAAGAAAACGGTTTTTGCGACAAAAATGATATAAACATTATGAACAAAAACAAGAAGCCGCAACCACTCTTCAAGGTCGAGCTGGAGCCAGACAGTAGAACTTTGAAAAAAACGCAGTGCACCCGATCCACAAGTTGCAGTACCTTCTGCACCGTAGGATCACAGTGGTAGAGCCGCACAAACGGACCGGGCCAGTGCAATGCACAAATTGCCAGGAATACGGTCATACCAGGGCTTACTGCACCCTCAGGTCAGTATGTGTAGCTTGTGGAAACTGCCACGGCTCCGAACCCAGCCCTGCCAACAAGGAAGACTCTCTCACTAAAAAGTGTGTAAACTGCCAAGGAAACCACAACGCAAACTACAGAGGCTGTCCAGTCTACAAGATGATGAAAAGTCGGATGCAACGAGCGACAACGGCACGCTCCCTGAACACACAAAACACTTACATGAGATCACAAACGACACCGGAAGTTTTCTTCGCAAAAGCAGCCAGATCATCATTTGGCCCTTCAATTACCACCAACGGAATGTCTTACGCCAGTGCTTTAAGATCAGGCACAGCTCACATAGAGCCGAAAATTGATAACATCCAGCAGGCTATGGGACAGCCACAAAGTAACATGGAATCTATGATGATTACTTTGCAACAAAATATGATGGAATTTATGTCCTTCATGAAAACCACCATGCAAACCCTTATGCAAAACCAAAATATCTTGTTACAAATGCTTGCAGCTCAGCAGTCCAAATAAACCATGCCTAGCCTTCGAATTACTTTGTGGAACGCAACGGATTTTCACGGCATAAACCTGAAATAACTCAATTTCTGAACGAAAACCACATCGACGTTATGTTGCTGGCAGAAACGCATCTCACCAGCAAATATAACTTTCAAATACGGGGATACACGTTCTACGGCACCGATCATCCAGATGGTAAAGCGCATGGCGGAACTGGCATCTTAATAAGAGACCGCGTCAAACACCACTTTCACCAACGGTTTGCTAAAAATCATCTGCAAGATACATCGATAAAATTACAGTTGGGCAACTGCAACCCCATTGCCGCTGTCTACTGCCCCACCCTGCTTTACAGTCTCCGAAGACCAATTCATGGACTTCTACAATTCGTGGAGAGCGATTCATAGCAGCAGGAGATTACAACGCCAAGCACACGCACTGGGGATCCCGCCTTGTGACCCCCAAAGGAAGGCAACTATATAATGCACTCATTAAAACATGCAACAAACTGGACTACGTTTCACCAGGCAGCCCTACATACTGGCCTACAGATCCTAGAAAACTTCCTGATTTAATTGATTTTGCTGTGACAAAAAACATCTCTCGCAATCTAATATCTGCAAAATCGCTTTTGGATCTATCATCGGACCACTCACCAGTGCTAATAACTCTTCTTCAAAGCCCGGAATTAATCGAGCACCCTCGCAGGCTGACGTCGCATCGAACCAACTGGCTGAAGTTCAAAAAGTACGTAAGTTCCCACATTGAACTAACTCCCCAGCTCAACATCAAGGAGGACATCGACTGCTACGCCGATGCACTGGAGTCTGTACTCGTCGCAGCAGCCAAAGTCTCAACACCGCAAGGGAGGGATGGGCACACACACCAACACAAAACTAACCATGAAATCGAACAGCTCGTTCTGGAGAAAAGACGTTTGAGACGTACTTGGCAAACCAGCAGATCGCCATCCTCAAAACAAAGTCTTAAAGAAGCTGGTCGCAGACTTACCAGGGCTCTAAGGCAAGAAGAAGAAAAAGCACAACGTCAGTACATTGAGAAACATTCACACACCAGCACTAAGCATCCCTTGTGGAGGGCCCACCCAAATCTAAGTGCGCCGGCCGAAACAGTAATCCCCATAAGAGACTCTTCAGGCAGCTGGGCCAGAAGCGACAAAGACAGAGCTTGTACATTTGCTTTACACCTTCGAAATGTTTTTCAGCCAAACCCTGCAACTAATTCATTCGCACTACCGTCGCCGTCAATTCGAATTGAATCTGAGACGGAGCCAATTCTGTTTCAACCAAATAAAATTGCAAAAGTAATCAGCGAGCAATTGAAACCAAAAAAGGGCCCCAGGCGGTGATCAAATAACTCCCAAAATGTTAATCGAACTTCCAAACTGTGCAGTTGAGGTTATTTGTAAACTTCAACGGGATTACACGACTTGGCTATTTCCCAAAAAAATGGAAAAAATCGGTAATCATAATGATCCCAAAGCCAGGGAAAGATCACACAATACCAGCTTCGTACAGACCGATAAGTTTACTCTCGTGTCTGTCAAAACTGCTCGAAAAATGCCTTTTGACGCGCATCATTCCATATCTGAAAGAGCACAACGTTATTCCAGCACATCAATTTGGCTTTCGAGAAAGCCATGGAACAATAGAGCAAGTCAACAGATTAACAACAGAAATAAGGACTGCATTCGAGCTTCGGGAACACTGCAGTGCGGTATTCCTTGACGTTGCACAGGCTTTCGACCGAGTCTGGCTTGATGGCCTTATCCATAGAATCAGAACGATCCTGCCGGGAAACACTCACAGGATACTTGAATCGTACCTTTACAACAGAGCCTTCGCCGTGAGATGCAACACCACAACATCCGATGACTACGCTATAGAGGCTGGAGTTCCCCAAGGTAGCGCCCTTGGTCCAACTCTATTTCTCCTCTACACCGCAGATATTCCCACGAACGAGCGGCTAACTACTTCTATATTCGCAGACGATACCGCGATCATAAGTCGGTCCAAATGCCCAACTCAGGCAACAGCACTACTAGCTGATCATCTCGTTGTAGTGGGAGAGGTGGTTATCAGACTGGCGAATAAAAATAAATGCGCAAAAGTGTAAACACATAACGTTTACTCTTAACAGACAAACGTGTCCCCCGCTAACCCTGAATAACACGCCACTTCCACAAGCTGACGATGTAACGTACCTTGGCATCCACCTAGACAGGAGACTTACATGGCGGAGACATATCGAAGCTAAGAAAATTCACCTAAAACTAAAATCAAACAGTCTCCATTGGCTTATAAACGCGCGCTCCCCCCTCTGCCTGGACTTCCGATTGCAACGCAATGACCTTCCAGCTCAGCAATAGTTATTAGAGCCCCTAAATTTTCGCGCCAGTCACCTTGACTGCCAGATAGTTTTTTTTAATTTAAGATTCTAAATACTTATTGTTAGTCTCAATTCAGAAAAGATCCAATAAATAAAATGCAAATGTTCAAAAAAAAACAAAAATTTACGATAGTCGTAACACAATCGTTTCTGCCCATTCTTTTTCGACACAAGTACGATTGGAGAAGCGTACTCTGAAGTACTTGTTGCGTTTTTTAAAGATCTCCAATCCCGAACATCTCGCTGACCGCGAATAAAAAACTTCGCCGCTCCGCTGAGTAGTTGCTTAGCATAAATAACAAGAGAGAACGCTATAGTCGAGTGCCTCGACTATTAGATACCCGTTACTCAGCTAAACAACTTAATATAAATATGCCTTCTTGTATGTTTTTCGCCCCTCGAATTAGCACCTTGGCCAGCTGTTCCAAAGTCATCCGTTAGATGGCGCTACGGGCCATGAAAGGCGGAAATGTAGGAGCTAGCCAGGCTTAAGCGTTTAATGGGTTTTTGGGCGTTAGAGTGGGCGTGGCAAACTTTTATTAGGCCAATCGATAGGTATTGACGAAACAAATACATATCAATTAAAATTTTCATAATAGCATCAAAACTGTGGCCACAGCTTATGGCTTGTGGGCATCAGAGGGGGCGTGGCACCATTTTGAAACAAACTTGCGCTGCGTAGGAACTCCTAAAATCTACATGCAAAATGCCAATCTTCTAGCCTTTATAGTTTCCGAGATCTCAGCGTTCATACGGACAGACAGACGGACAGACGGACATGGCTAGATCGACTCGGCTAGTGATCCTGAACAAGAATATATATACTTTATAGGGTCGGAAACGCTTCCTTCTACATGTTACATACTTTTGCACATCAATTTGCAAACCATAGTGAGCAAACAGTCTATTTTGCAATTCGATTTTCCTTCCATTTCGGCTTAATCCTAGCTCTGTCAATTTTTCGCGTAGTTCCGCCACAAGCAGTGCCAAAATCTCTTGCCTGTTCATTTTAAAGACTTAAATATAATCGTATAAAATAGAAGAGTAATATAATGCTTATCAAATAAAATATGTATATCAAATACGGAAACTCGCCAACTCGTCCAAATCGCCAAATATCTTGTCTCGCCTTCCTGTCACTCACCAATACTGCATCAGCTAAACTTCTCGCCAGCTCACAAATACTGTTTTGTATTCTTCATGTTTGCTCACCAATACAGCTGGACTTCTCGTTGCCTAATGCACACGGCCTTGAATAAGTCTTCTAGCCACGCCAGGTCACCAGTACTGCTCCAGAATGGACTTCTCGCTGCACACCCACTATTGGTACCTCTCCAGATCTTTCTGCTCTTTGACCGCCGATCTCCTCCCTTACACTTGTCCGCTTCCTTCTCTTGCTTTGACCAGTACTCGTTGATTAATCTACGTTGCCCACGTCAGTGCTCTTTGCGTCGGTTCCTCTGCAAATTCTATTGCGGCTCACAAAATCGAATTTCACAACTGTTTCACTTCTGCAATTTTGCCTCTCCTTTGTAAATTCTTTGAGTTTTTCTGTTACGTTCCAAGTTTTGTTTTAGTAACTGGTACTACCACCGCGTAGCAAAAAGTTAAGTAAGTTTTTAAACACACAACTCAGTTTAATGACTGTAGTTTGTAATCGATCCAAATATCTCCGGTTGAGCCCCCAAAATTGTGGCCCCAGGAATTCCGCAGTGATGCAAACAACTCTTGAGACGACGAAGTGATGTATTATTATAATGTTTATTGATTATTCTTGTTTGGTATTCGATTACAAATTATTGTGGTTTTAACTTTAATGAGTTAACAAACTTAATCTTCTGTGCTTGCGTGACGCTTGAGATCTTGACACCGACTTACTCTTCTTGAGTTCTACTCTATCGATTCTCTCGGTATACTTGGTATCGGTATCGCGTTCTCGGTATACTTTATTAGAAGCGACAACCGCTCCTTGACTCTCTTCCTACTTGCTCTTCTGGTTTATTCCTGATTCCTACATTTATTTTGTTAAAACTTTATCCCATTTTAAAGCAAAAATCGTTTTAGTGTCTTAAATTAATGAAAAGTTGTTTGACTTTTGAAGGTAAAAAGAAAATCTACCGCATGTGTCCAAAAATTAAAATTTAATAGCAGGATCAATGCGAATCGAATGTTTAGATTGGGCAGGGGATGTCCAGTAGCCGTTTTTACCATTCCGAGCTCTTTGCGGAATCTTAAAGGACTTTCACCGATGCAAACGCAAGGCACACTGGCTTATCCATCGCTTTGAGTGACCAGGATAGCACAAGGATCGTATGTAAGCAACTTGCTCTTAGAAAAAATTAATCGATTTGAAAAGTTAACTATCATAAGCCTTTTGCTTAGGAAGACGATTTTTAAATCATACGAGTTCGTTAAAAGATTCAAAAGTAGCTTGGCATACTCAGATATATATTTCGGTACACTAAATTAAGTATTAAAATTTCAGTCAAAAGTTTGCAACACAGTCAAGGAGACATTTTCGAGCCTATAAAGCCGATTGTGTTAATGGGAGCTTTATGATGGAGTCTCCCGATCGGGCTCGTTCCGACATTTTATTTGGTCGTTATCGTTGGCACGCGGAGATAAATTCTAGTTTACTTAAACATTTTGTCTTATTCGAAGTGTGTAATAAATTAAACAAGAACGGAAGGTTACTTCAGCAAGCACAAGGATCGTATGTAAGCAACTTGCTCTTAGAAAAAAATAATCGATTTGAAAAGTTAACTATCATAAGCCTTTTGCTTAGGAAGAGGATTTTTAAATCATACGAGGTGGTTAAAAGATTCAAAAGTAGCTTGGCATACTCAGATATATATTTCGGTACACTAAATTAAGTATTAAAATTTCAGTCAAAAGTTTGCAACACAGTCAAGGAGACATTTTCGAGCCTATAAAGCCGATTGTGTTAATGGGAGCTTTATGATGGAGTCTCCCGATCGGGCTCGTTCCGACATTTTATTTGGTCGTTATCGTTGGCACGTGGAGATAAATTCTAGTTTACTTAAACATTTTGCCTTATTCGAAGTGTGTAATAAATTAAACAAGAACGGAAGGTTACTTCAGCAAGCCGACGTTTTAATACACTTTCAGGCATATAAAAATAGAAAAAAAGGTATAATTTCACAGCCTTTAACAATTATTCCTATGGAAGCTATAAGATATAGACGTCCGATCGGCAAGCGCTTTTACCCTGATAAAGGTATGCATAAAAAAATACGATTTGGAAAGATTCATGTCAATAGCTTTTACACTGCGCGAAATATTCTGAAAAACATCAAATTTGGACCGAACAATAGGGTGATTATTCCTATGGGAGCTATAGGTCATACACGTCCGATCGGCACGCGCTTTTACCCTGATCAAGGTATGCATAAAAAATACGATTTGGAAAGATTCATGTCAATAACTTATATAGTGCGCGAAATATCCTGAAAATCATTAAATTTTAACCGATTTCACCCTATTGTTCCTATGGGAGCTATAGGATGTAGACGTCCGATCGGCACGCGCTTTTACCCTGATCAAGGTATGCATAAAACAAGAGCGGAGCCGAAGTTGATATACACTTGCAGAATATTCTGTAAATTATATTCTCCAAAATTATTTATATGATGCATTCTTAGTACTCATAAAAATCCCAGCTTCCTAACTTTAACGAGGACGGAAGCTAACTTCGGCAAGCCGAAGCTTTAATACCCTTGCAGACTTTGCCGAAATTGCTAAAATTAAAAAAGTAGCGAAAGGGAATAAGGTATAAATAAATAAACAAGATTTGCATAGTTTCATATCAAAATGCAAAAATGTCAAATAAAAATAGAAAAAAATGGATTTTTTCGCAGCCTTTAAATTTTTCTTACGGAAGCCATAGGATATAGACCTCCGATCGGCACGAGCTTTTACCCTGATCAAGGTATGCATAAAAAAATACGATTTGAAAAGATTCATGTCAATAGCTTATACACTGCGCGAAATATCTTCCATTCTTGCAAGTTATATCCGATTGTTCCTATGGGAGCTATAGGATCTAGACATCCGATCGGGGTGGTTTTCAAACTTGATTTGCGTACACATGTTTTAGGACGACTGTTAAAGTTTCAGATCGCTAGCTTTTAAACTGAGCTCGCAAACGGTATTGAAACAGACGGACAGACGGAGAGACGGACAGACGGACGAAAGGACAAACGTACAGACGGACATGGCTATATCGACTCCCCTATTGATCCTGATCAAGAATATATATACTTTATGGGGTCGGAAACGTCTCCTTCACTGCGTTACAAACATCTGACCAAAATTATAATACTTTCTGCAAGGGTATAAAAAGATTAGCTATACGTAATCAATTTCATTTTTAAATAGCGGCTGTAGTATGTAGTTGTCTGATTGGCAACAACTTTTACCCTAAGCAAGGTATACATAAATAAATAAGATAAATTGCATAATTTCACTTCAATGCAGAACTGCAGAAGTGTCAAATAGGAAAAAAAAGGGATATTTTCGCAGCCTTTAACAATTTTTCCTACGGAAGCTATAATATATAGACGTCCGATCGGCAAGCGCTTTAACCCTGATCAAGCTATGCGTAAATAAATAAGACTTGGAAAAATGTATGTCAATAGCTAATACACTGCGCGAAATATTCTAAAAAACATCTAATTTGGACCGATTTCACCCTATTGTTCCTATGGGAGCTATAGGATATTGATGAAGGAATGCATAAAAAATACGATTTGACAAAATTTATGGCAATAGCTTTTACACTGCGGGAAATATTCTGAAAAACATCAAATTTGGACCGATTTTATAAAAAAATACGATTTGGAAAGGTTCATGTCAATAGCTCATACACTGCGCGAAATATCATCAATTCTTGCAAGATATATCCGATTGTTCCTGTGGGAGCTATAGGATATAGACGTCCGATCGGGGCTACTTGATCTGCGTACACATGTTTTAGCAGGACTGTAAAAGTTTCAGATCGCTAGCTTTTAAACTGAGCTCGCAAACGGTATTGAAACAGATGGACATGGCTATATCGACTCCCCTATTGATCCTGATCAAGAATATATATACTTTATAGGGTCGAAAACGTTTCCTTCACTGCGTTACAAACTTCTGACCAAAATTATAATACCCTCTGCAAGGGTATACATATAATGAAGTTTGGCTTCGAGCGAAGAAATACAGAAATTTGTATTACTTGAGTACCGAAAGGAACCAAGCAATCAAAGTAAACGAAGAAAAGGCGAAATAGAAACATGGCATCGTCGGTTTGGCCATCTAAATGAAAAACTATCGCAGTGTGAAATTGGCATCAGCGAAAAGCAAACGGCAAATACCAATAAAAGTGCTACGGAAAAGAGATCGCAGAAAACTCTAGAAATTGTGCACAGTGACGTGTGTGGACCAATGGGTACACAGTCCATAAGTGGCTGCAAGTACTTTGTTACATTTATAGATCACTATTAGCTATATAGTTCGGTTTTTTTTTTAAGCAAAAATCAGAAGTGTTAGAAGCGTTTAAATCGTTTAAGGCATTAGCTGAAAATGTAACCGGAAATAAAATCAAACAGTTACAAAGCGATAATGGAACAGAGTTCCGAAACAAAGAATCCGACAATTTCTTGCGACTAAATGGGATTAGTCGACGTCTATCTGCCCCACATACTCCACTACAAAACGGCGTGGCAGAGCGGCAGAACCGTACACTGGTAGAAATGGCCAGGTGTATGATGAAACAAGCGGGAGCCTCACCGTCATTCTGGGCGGAAGCTGTCAGCACAGCTTGCTACCTACGGAACAGCTGCCCAACAAAGGCTCTATTTGGAGAGCTGCCTTACACTTATTGGACAGGTAAAATTCCTACGGTTATGTATTTACGTACGTTTGGAACAAAGGCGTATGCATTAGTAAAAGGCACAAATAAGGGATAGTTTGAGTCAAGATCAGCGGAAGAATTTTACGAGAACGAACCTGAAGGAGAAGTAAGCATTCAGATGACAAATAACTTACCGGACGAACAAGTAGATGAATCCTCAAGCAGCAGCGAAATCGAAGAGGAGATTCCTGTTGTAGAGACGGGGCAAAGGACGCCCAAAATTGCTGAGAACCGGACAGCGTGGAAGGCCAAGAAAAGTATACCAAAAGGGCAGGAAGGGGCACCACTAACAGTGATCCTGCAGAACATGAAACGTCAATTGAGGACGCATTTGAGGAATGTGAAATAGCATTCTTATCGGCTACAGGCGATCCTCTAACTCTAACTGAAGCATTTCAATCTGAAGAGGCAGTAAACTGGACACGCGCAGTGGAAGACGAGTTTATGGCTCAAGTTCTCAACAAAACTTGGGAGATAGCAGAACGCCCGGAGAATCGCAAGGTAATTGGAAACAAGGTGATTTTCCAAACAAAAAATGACGGCTGCTCGTTAGGAAAAAGAAGGCCCGTTTGGTTGCCAAGGGTTATGCTCAGAAACCTGGAGAAGATTTCTTTGAATCCTACTCACCTGTAGTGCGATTCACGTCCGTACGACTTTTGGCAGCACTATCAGCAGAATATCACATGGAAATACAAATCAAATCAAATGGACGTCGTGACCGCCTACCTAAACGGTGAGCTAGAAGAACATGTATTTATGAACATTCCAAAGATTTTTTAGCGAGTTCATGGCAAAACTGGAATCGGGTGCCCAAATCGGATCGAAGCAGGAGCTAGCATCTACAGAGTACAGAAAGGCAGCAGTTTTTTGGCGAAAATCCTTAAAACAATTGAAGGATCCAGTATGCTTACTACGAAAGGCAATTTACGAGCTTCGTCAATTGGGGCTTCGTTGGTATTGCAAGCTTGCAGAGAAGCTTAAGGAAATCTGACTTAATCCAACCCTGCAAGATTCATGCTTTTTCGTCAAACAGGGAAAAGGAAAACTTCTACTGGTCACTATATATGTAGATGATTTGCTTTTGGCGTCAAATCATCCCTATTGGTTGCAAGAGACCAAAGCCCACCTGGGAGCAGCATTCAAGATGAAAGATTTTGGATCAGTCAATACATGCTTGGGCATCGAATTCGAACAGGACAAGCGCAAGCAGACAGTTTTTATGGGCCAAGAGAAGTACTTTGACGCCTTCCTTCGGAAGTACGGAATGGAAGACTGCAAGATGGCTATCACACCAATCGAGGCAAAGTCAGCACTAAAGCGACCAGAGAACCCAGACGAGGAGGACATGAAACGGTATCCTTATCAAAGTTTAATTGGTTCTTTAATGTTTCTTGCAGTTTCTACGCGACCAGACATCGCGTACGCAGTGAATTTCTTGAGTCAGTTTACTACTCAGATGATCACTGGAAGGCATCGAAGCGCTTGGGTTACTCTTCAAGAAGACTGGAGATGACATTTATCGTGTCACCACTTTATGCAGGAGAAGGAGAAGAGTGGTGATATCACAGTTGCATACATGCCGACTGAGAAGATGCCCGCTGATGTCCTCACGTATACGATTGCTTCTTTGAGGGTGTGTTCGAACATGTTCTGGTAACATTAATTTTCGTCATCTACTGACACATCCACACTTTTTGGTTTACTCATACTCGCGTTTATGTATTCAAAAACAAGAGAGAACGCTATAGTCAGGTGCCCCGACTATCAGATACCCGTTACTCAGGTAAAGGGAGTGCGAGGGAGATGGAGATAGAAACTTTGATCACGCATAACTTCTTAACGAATGGTCCGATTTGAAAAATTTCTTCTACATTTCGATAGGTATTGATAAACACAATAAAACTGCATTTTTACTTTTCCGAAATATTTAAATTTTTAAAATCGTATATAAGCGATTGTGGGCGGTAAAGGGGCGTGGCACCTTTTTGAAACAAACTTGCGCTGCGAAGGAACTCCTAGAATCTGCATGCAAAATGCCAATCTTCTAGCTTTTATAGTTTCCGAGATCTCAGCGTTCATACGGACAGACAGACAGACAGACGGACAGACAGACAGACGGACAGACAGACGGACAGACGGACATGGCTAGATCGACTCGGCTAGTGATCCTGAACAAGAATATATATACTTTATAGGGTCGAAACGCTTCCTTCTACCTGTTACATACTTTTGCACGAATACAATATACCCTTTTACTCTACGAGTAACGGGTATAAAAACGGTCGAGCTCGCTTTTGGTTATCCGGATAAGTCCGAAGAATATTGAATAAACTTTATATGATCATCAACGGCTATTGTGTACTTATTGAAACGGATACTCATGCACCTGCGTTATGGAGAAAATCCCAACAAAAAGCATGTCCGCTATTCAAAATAATAACATTATTTAAATTTACCTAATAAATGAATCCATTTCTTTCAAATCGATCATAACGTATGTTATTTTAATAAAATAATATAATTAATAAATATCGACTTAAATATTTATTACAAAAACAAAAATTATGTTATTTTAATTTCAAGGATGTGCAGTAGACGTTGTGATTTTTATAGGTTGTCCTTCACCACCCAGCTAATCTTAAGGGAGAGAGACAGAGTAAGAGAGGGCGTCGCATTCGGCTCTGCTGACTTTGCCTTTGGCTCTGCCGGCGTCGCAGTCCGCTGCTGATGAAAGGGCGATAACTTTTTTGTGGTGATGAATTTCGGAACTGCAGGGTAGCTACAATTCTTATCCCTTACTTTTTTGAGGATTATTGCCACCGCTTTTTCCCGTTTGCCGTCGAATTCTGAAATACTTTTTAAAACGTCTAAGGGCTCTTCGCATTTTACCGCACTTTTTATAATGGCCTCGTAGGTAAAGGAACTTTCTTGGAACTTTTGCTCAATGACCTGGGCTGGTGAAGGTGCAGCTGCTTGGACCGTGGCGCGAACGATATTTCAGAATTTGTTATATAGTACTTAAACAGTTCTCAATGCAGTTATATTCGCCGGTATCGCTTTATAGCGTTCTGAATGAATTGCAATTCGTCTGTTTCATCGTGAGATTTAATTTTAAAAGTTTCTCATTGACTAAAAAGCAACGAGTATGATCGAGTCACCTCGATCAGCAATTCAACTAAACTGACTCGGCAGAAATGCAATCGTGAGTGATGCAATTCAGAAAATAATAAGGGTCGGTTCATCATTTTGCTTTCGAGTTCTTGCCCTTTGTCGTCTCGCTTCGGGTCGATCAACATTCTGATTCTTAGCTTCATGTTCGAGTGCAGGATATGATAGGAATCAGCTCGAACAGATCGTGATCTCTTTTTTTATCTCTTTTTCATCAGTAATTCATAGTTTTTTCACCCCATTTTAATCAGTATTTCATCGCTGTATCACCGCATTTTCATCAGTAAATAAACACATTATTTTATCAATATTTCCATTTATTTAATTATAATATTTTCTTACATTTAATGGTTATTATCAATTATTATAATTCTAAGTATTAATCTTAATTCATTTTACATTTTCAATTGTCTCGGAGGTGTTAAGGATGTTTGAGGTTTCGGTGCTTTTGATTACCTTTTTTTGACTTCGTGCTTTATGTGCTGGCTCTTCCGGGCAAAGTATATCTAAACTAGAAAAATTATTAAAAAATATATATAATAACAAATTCGGGATTTAGCACTTTGAAAAAAATATAATTTTTATTTATCAAAATAGTGTAAACGCGAACTGGGAGAGATAGGTCTGCTCCTTACAAGATTCAACTTAAAACTCAAACTTAAAAACTAAGCTGGCGCTTATCAAACCTTCGATTGGGAGAAAGAACTTTATTGATAAATTGAGAGTGTCCAAAATGAGAGCACTGAGCATGAGAGCGATCTAGGTTTGAGCTGCGTCTGCAATTTTACAGTATTGGGGATAAAAGCTTTTTGGAGTTTGGGGACATTTGTTTATAACGCAAGAGGATGTTTACATTAATTGGTCAGTCGTGGGAGCCGACAATTTGGGGTTCTTTCATTTGTTTAAAACTCAAGAGGATGTTTATATTAATTGGCGACTCTTGGGGAGCCGATGATTTTGGGTGTGACAAATGCGTAATGTAAATATGTTTATGTGGTAGATATGTGGGTGTGTGTATGTTACTTTATGTGGTAGATATGTGGGTGTGGGTATGCATTACTATATAATTGTGCCGTGCAGACGTGTTTGATTAACGCTCCGGAAAAACAATTAGCCAATCAGTCGAAAACGTTCGAAAAATTAATAAACGCGAAGTTTTGGGTTTCGCGATGCAAAGCGCATATCGTAAACTGAAGTTTTAATTAATTAAATAATTAATCTTTAAGCACTAACGATAAACAAATGAGTAAGAACGTGGATTAGCGCACTCAACGACAAAAACAACAAGACGAAGCCCGTGAAAAATTTTAGAGAGAACAAGACAAACGTCTTCTTTCTTTGGCCCGTAACAATGCTTATTTTACGGTGACGAGTAATACTCTAGAACCGAAAGTGCTTGAAGGTGCAAGTTTACTGACCGCCGAAAACCAGAGAGCTAGCTCTTGCTCTCCCGCCCTGCTCTTCACCGCTCAAACGCCATGGAGTGAGCAATGCAAGACTCCAACAGAGCTTCGGTTTCTGTCGCCAACAATGCAATAACGACTCCACTCTCTTCTTGTGCTGCGGGTAAAGCAACAACACAACCAAGTGCAAAAAAAATCGGTGCAAACGGCAAAAACAAAGCTTCGGTAGGTTCGGCCATGCAGACAGGCATGGATCGCTACATTAATATCTCCAAGCGCAAGCTAACACCCCAAAAAACTCGGACGGCAATAAGCCCAAAATAAATCGTTCCAACAAAGGCCCTGAAAAATCCCGGGCCATTAGATGAAAATAGATTTTCCATTCTGGCGGAGCCTGAAACAGAGTCGGAACAGTTAGCCCCAAGGAAACTAAAGCCCCCACCTATTTTTATTCGGGAGAATATCTCGAATGCCCTAGTCAACAAAATAGTTGAGCTTGTCGGAAAAGATAACTTTCATGTTATTCCGCTTATGAAAGGGAATATAAGCGAAACTAAACTCCAAACCAAAACCGAAGACGATTTCCGAGCAGTGTCGAAGTACTTAAACGATGCCAAAAAGAATTACTACACGTACCAGCTGAAAAGTTGCAAAGGTTTGCAAGTTGTGCTCAAGGGAATAGAACCCGATGTGACCCCCTCCGAAATTACAGAGGCCTTAAAAGAAAACGGTTTTTGCGCAAAAATGTTATAAACATTATGAACAAAAAAAAGATGCCGCAACCACTCTTCAAGGTCGAGCTGGAGGCAGACAGCAGAACTTTGAAAAAAACGCAGTGCACCCGATCTACAAGTTGCAGTACCTTCTGCACCGTAGGATCACAGTGGAAGAGCCGCACAAACGGACCGGGCCAGTGCAATGCACAAATTGCCAGGAATACGGTCATACCAGGGCTCACTGCACCCTCAGGTCAGTATGTGTAGCTTGTGGAAACTGCCACGGCTCCGAACCCTGCCCTGCCAACAAGGAAGACTCTCTCGCTAAAAAGTGTGTAAACTGCCAAGGAAACATCACAGCAAACTACAGAGGCTGTCCAGTCTACAAGGTGATGAAAAGTCGGATGCAACGAGCGACAACGGCACGCTCCCTGAACACACAAAACACTTACATGAGATCACAAACGACACCGGAAGTTCTCTTCGCAAAAGCAGCCAGATCATCATTTGGCCCTTCAATTACCACAAACGGAATTTCTTACGGCAGTGCTTTAAGATCAGGCACAGATTACATAGAGCCAAAAATTGATAACATCCAGCAGGCCATGGGACAGCCACAAAGTAACATGGAATCTATGATGATTACTTTGCAACAAAATATGATGGAATTTATGTCCTTCATGAAAACCACCATGCAAACCCTTATGCAAAACAAAAATATCTTAATTTAGTTTTAAGTTTTTAATTTTAAGTTTTAAAAAGAAATCAAGATCAGCCGCCTCACAATTATTGTACTACACAGAGTCAGAGAGAAAGAGAGAGACACAGTGCGAGAGAATGCATTCGGTGTTCAATGCTTGTGTATAATTTGTTGGAATTATTATTCCTACTTTAGGCTAATGTAACTTTTTTAGAATTGACCTAGAGCTTCAGTAAAACCACCATATGAATGCTTAAAGTATCAGGATTCCCTCGATAAATTTTCATATTGCTAATTGACTTAGATCAGTGTTTTTTTTTGCCGTTAGGAAAAAATGAGGAAGATTCTTAGATTTTCAAAAATCGATAAAAAATAGTAAACATTAAAATATCCAATATTAAATTAAATAGAATCTTCATAATGTAGAGGACTAAATTTTGGCCAAAAATCGCATCGATGGATTAACGCGTTTAGCGTCCAGAAGTCCAAAAGTTCGAATCTTAAGATAAATATTTAACTTGGAAACACTTTGGCTTTGCTACAGAATTTGTAGTAATTTTCTATTTTCTTCCATGGTGGAAATTAAATAAGGCTCTTACTTCTGCTACAAAATGAAAAATAAAACCTAAGCATTTGATCCACAGGACTGACTATTGATCGAAAATCATATTGATCGGAGCAGCAGTTTAAGTTTTTAAAATCCAAAACAAATTTAACTTAAATTGCCTCTTTACCCTCCCCTTTCCATGCAGAACTTCCGCTCCCCCTCATCAGTTTTCTTGGCTGTTGCTCTCTCGGCCGTCGCTCTCTTGGCATCCGCTCTCTGGGTTTCGCTCTCTCGGCAGGCTCCCTCAAAATGCAACGCAATAACTTAGAAAATCTAAATAAATTCGTTAAAAATACTTAAAAAATGTTAAAAACTTGAAAAATTAAACTTAAGCATTTGGGCCATAGAATAACTATTGAGCGAAAAATCATCTTGATCGGAGCAGCGGTTTAGATTTTTAAATCGAAAAGTTAATTTTAAATGTAGCCCCCAAATTATGGGGGATATCGAAATTTCTTTTAGATTTCTAATTAGGCCTTTTCAAAACCTAAAATTCGGAAAAAACCAAATATCGAAATTCCAACCACTTTAGAAGTTAAGCTTAAATACATCAACTTTTTTTTGCTCAGAATAAGGGGTGTTGGAGCTGTTTGGGGCCACTGGGGGGACATATCGGATCTTAGTGGGCGCCCACGCCCCCAATGGAATACTGTGAAAAAATTTTGCTCTTGCTCTTACGGCTTGGGCTGTGGCCGTATCCCCTTAAAAATCGGTCTTTCATTTTATAATCTTTAGGGATTATAATTTTGTTTTATGAAAATAATTTATTACTTCGACTTCATTTAAGTCTCCTCTTATAAATTCTACTTGTCTGTTATAATAATTCAGTGGTCTTTCTGTTATTGAAATGTGGTTTTGGTTATCTTCTGGTGCACTATGCACTGTAGCTACTGTTGTTATTGTATTTGAGTTACTGGAAGTCTCTCCTAAATAGGTTTCCTCTATTCTTATTCTAGATAAGGCGTCTGCCACATGGTTTTCTTTACCGGGCAAATATTTTATTTCATAATCAAACTCATTTAGTTTGATTTTCCAGCGTTGTAATTTCATATTAGGTTATTTAATATTGTTGAGCCAAACTAGAGGCCTGTGATCACTTAGGATCAGAAATTTTCTGCCAAAAAGGTAGGACCTGAAATATTTGGTGGCCCAGACAATAGCTAAAAGTTCTTTTTCTATTGCCGAATAATTAATTTTGTGTTCACTAAGAGTTCTGCTGGCATAACAGATTGGTTTATGATTTTGCGATAATACTGCTCCTATAGCAATATTACTTGCATCAACTTGAAAATGGTTTTTCGAAATTTGGGTATATAAGTATTGGATCGGACATTATTAAAAGTTTAAGTTTTTCAAACGCTTGTACATAATTATTATCTTTTATATTTAGAGTTACGCCTTTTTTAAGCTTTGCTGTCATTGGTTTTTGCTATTTTAGCAAAGTTTGGGATAAATTTCCTATAAAATCCACAAAGACCTAAAAAGGATTTTATTTGTTTTGGGGATTTGGGTATAGGAAATTTTGTATTGCCTCTATTTTAAGAGGATTTGGTTTTATACCAGTTGTTGTTATAATATGTCCAAGGAATTCTGTTTCCTTTTTCATAAACTCGCATTTGTCGAATTGAAGCTTGAGATTAGCTTCTCGTAATTTTTCAAATACCTTTCGCAAAGATAATACATGTTCCTCGAATGAAGTGGAGTAAACGATAATATCGTCCATATAGACCAAACAATCCTTGTAGATCAATTCTTCTAAGAGATTGTTCATGCACCTTTGAAAGGTAGCAGGGCATTTTTCAATCCAAAGGGCATTCGAGTATATTCATAATGGCCATTTTGGTGGAAGAAGCTGTCTTTGAATTATATGAATAGAATTTTCATCCATTTGTATTTGGTGAAAACCTTTTGCAAGGTCAATAGTGGTAAAATATTGGCATCTACCAAGTTTGTCCAATATTTCATCCATGACCGGGATAGGTTATTTGTCATCTACCGTAATTTCATTTAAATTACGATAGTCAATTACGATACGGAACTTTTTTGTTCCAGATGCATCACCTTTCTTAGGTACTATCCAAATGGGTGAGCAATAAGAGGAATTTGACTTTCGATTTATTCCCTGTTTTATCATATCTCTCATTTGCGAATCGACTTCTTGGTCGTAAGCTTGAGGATATTTGTATGGTTTTTGTAAACCGGTTGCTCATTTTTTGTATGAATGACATGCTTGATAGTACTAGTGAAAGTCAAATTGTCACTTTCTTTGTACTGTATGTCGCTATTTTCATATAAAATTTTCTGAAGATTATCTTTTTCCTCGTCATTAAGGTGTTCTAATCTAAACTTATTGGTTTCTTGCAAGTCGTTATTTATTGCAAAATTAAAAGGTGTATCTGTTGAAAATGGGGGATCGCAGCAATCAATTTCTGCTTCTCTTTGTTTATATTCGAAATCGTTATAATTAAATCTCATTCCGAATTGATAACCGTTTAAATTAACTGTTTTTGATTTATAATTAATAATTGCGTTACAAGCTTCGAGTTATTCTCTTCCTATGAGCATATCATATCTATCGGAAAAATTATGGACCCAAAATGTTTGTTTGGTCGGACAAAGCTTACTTGCATGGTAGGACACGGATTTATTTAACTGAATATTACCATTTATGGTATGAACTTTAAGAGGTGTATTTTTGGTTGAAAAATGAAAGTAATTTTCTTTAATTAAATTAATAGAAGAGCCTGTGTCTACAACACATCGGAACTCTTGGTTATTCATGATGATTCGTTTGTAAGGGTTTCTATTTCCTGTTCGGTGTCCGAGGCTTGTTGATGAAAATTTTCTGTATCCATTTTCATATGGCCACTCGTACTTTCGCGATTTCTTTTTATTGGTCGATTAGGAGCATTAGCCCCATTTTGTTGTGATTGATAATTAATAGGATTCCTTACCTGATTATAATTTAATTTTTGTTGGAATTCTTGTTTTGTTGCTTGATATAATGGGTGGTTTTCACAAAAAGTTTCGCTGTTATTTTTATTATAATTAGGCTTATGTTGGCCTTGAGATGTACTAGCCTGTTGCTTATATTGATTTGGGGAAATATTATTCTGCTGTCTGTATTGGTTTTGGGAATTATAGTTTTGTTGTTTATTAGTATTTTGTTGGGGTTAATAATTTCTCTTATCTTGGTTTTGACTTTGTGAATTCTTTGTTCGATCTGAATAAAATGTTTCATAACAACCTTCTTGTTGTGCTACACATTTTAGTTTATTAGCATTAGTAATATCATACCTAGCCAATGTCGTAAAAAGTCAGTCTGGCAATTTTTTTCATAATAACATCTTTAACTGTATTATTAAGAGCATTTGTGTATAAAATTGTATTTAAAGCGTTATTTTCTAAGGCTAATTTATTTAATATTACAAAAAGATTTGGACTCTATGTCCTCAACAAACTTACGGATACACCCAGGAAAAGGGGTGTTATACAGACGTCTTAGAAGTTCTTCGCAGGGCGTCTGGGTTTTATATTCGTTGATGAGGGCGTTCCTTAAGTCCCTCCAGCATCTGGCTGTTGATAGTTGAGATATCCTCTGGGCATCTCCGTGAAGCTGCATTTCAATAGCACTGAAGAATACGCTCGCCTGGCGTATACATGTTGTGGGGTACAACTCCAGGATAAAATCTATCCTCCTGATGAACGGGCTGAGTTCGAGCGTGTTACCTCCAAATTGCGGCACTTGCCTGATTTGGTTCAGGGCTTGATTTAGATGGTTTTCTGACAATAATATCACTGGCTCTGCCATTTTTTTTTGGTTTTTGTTTAGTCTTAAAATTTTTTTTTTTCACAAATTTAAAAGTTTTGTAATATGAATTTTATTTAAAACTAGAGCACCCGGCGAACTTTGTCTCGCCCCAATTTCACCACTGCGACTTCATTAATAGTGGGAGCATTAAATTGTCTTGCAAGGCTTCCAGAGGGCCTTTTGTCAGCGCTGATAATGATTTTGTGGTCGTCAGAATGCATTATATCCAATGCAGTTTTGAACAATCTGACCAATTCATTACGCTCGTGCAGAAGATTTTGCAATTGTTGTATAATTTCACGTTTAGTTGCAGTGAAAATTGCACAACGCTGATTTAGTTCATCTTTCGAATCACCAATGAAGTAGATCTGAAGGAATTTATGATCTTTGTTTGGTGGTGGTAACAAAGCGCCCGCTCAATGGTGAATTAGCCTTGAATCTGAATGTTGGGATGCAATTTTGAAAAAATTAGATAATAAAGCGACGCCATTACTTTATAACTCGGATTGTAGCCTGGTTGATGAACAACCTCGGCTCCAAATGACGTCATTTGAAAGCATCCGTTATATTTTTGTGCAAGCTTTAGGAAGCTGTTTGATTGGGCTGAATTTCCATATAGTAGCGATGATGAGCCAAAACGGGCAATTTAATTTTGCAACCTGCACAGCATAAGCCGGAGGTTTCCAATCGAAACTGCAGTGCATTGCAATGCTGACATACGACAGACAATGAACCAATAACAACGCAGCTTTGATCTTTGAAGGATGTTTCGGAACTGTATGCGAATGCAGCGCGATTCAAGTTATCATTTGCGGCTGGTCTTCTTCTACTCACATTTTGTCGGGCTTGAGGTGGGCTTTGTGCAGCGCGAAGCTGTGCGATTCGGGCGCGTGTCGATGCATTTATTTCTGCACGTACCTCTTGCGTTTGATTATTACGGACATTCTGACAATGTATCGCATTTCGTGAACGCCGTCCAAGTCTTGATCTCAAAGCAGGCATTATTTCCAATTAAAACTTTGGCAATGTTTCGTTAACTCGATTGTTTACAGTTTTATGTACAACAATGAAGGCATTATTTCCAAAGCCTGCTGTTTAAACAGTTTTATGTACAACAATGAATACATCTCTTGAGCCGATAGCGACTTTTCCGGCAGGTTTTCCCAAAATTTTCTTATGCATTAACCTTCTTCTGGCAATTACAAGCAACTGAAAAAAATTTGAGCCAAATCGGCCCAGCCGTTCTCTTGTTTAGCGATGTCGTACATTTTTTTGCACCATTTCTATACCCTTGCAGAGGGTATTATAATTTTGGTCAGAAGTTTGTAACGCAGTGAAGGAGACGTTTCCGACCCTATAAAGTATATATATTCTTGATCAGGATCAATAGGGGAGTCGATATAGCCATGTCCGTCTGTCCGTCTGTTTCAATACCGTTTGCAAGCTCAGTTTAAAAGCTAGCGATCTGAAACTTTCACACTCGTCCTAAAACATGTGTACGCAGATCAAGTTTGAAAATCGCCCGGATCGGACGTCTATATTCCGTAGCTCCCACAGGAACAATCGGATATATCTTGCAAGAATTGATGATATTTCGGGCAGTGTAAGAGCTATTGACATGAATCTTTCCAAATCGTAATTTTTATGCATACCTTTATCAGGGTAAAAGCGCGTGCCGATCGGACGTCTATATCCTTTAGCTCCCATAGGAACAATCGGGTATATCTAGCAAGAATTGATGATATTTCGCGCAGTGTAAAAGCTATTGACATGAATCTTTCCAAATCGTATTTTTTTATGCAAACCTTGATAAGGGGAAAAGCGCGTGCCGATCGGACGTCTATATCTTATAGCTCCCATAGGAACAATAGTGTAAAATCGGTCCAAATTTGATGTTTTTCAGAATATTTCGCGCAGTGTAAAAGCTATTGCCATACATTTTTTCAAATCGTATTTGTTTATGCATTCCTTCATCAAGGTAAAAGCGCGTGCTGATCGGACGTCTATATCCTATAGCTCCTATAGGAACAATAGCGTGAAATCGGTCAAAATTTGATGTTTTTAGAATATTTCGCGCAGTGTATAAGCTATTGTCATACATTTTTCAAGTCTTATTTATTTACGCATACCTTGATCAGGGTAAAAGCGCTTGCCGATCGGACGTCTATATCTTATAGCTTCCGTAGGAAAAATTGTTAAAGGCTGCGAAAATATCCCTTTTTTTCCTATTTGTATATGACATTTTTTGCAGTATAAAAGCTATTGACATGAAACTATGCAATTTATCTAATTTATTTATGTATACCTTGCTCAGGGTAAAAGTTGTTGCCAATCAGACAACTACATGCTACAACCGCTATACAAAAATGAAATTGATTACGTGTAGCTAATCTTTTTATACCCTTGCAGAGGGTATTATAATTTTGGTCAGAAGTTTGTTACGGCAGCGAAGGAGACGTTTCCGACCCCATAAAGTATATATATTTTCTTGATCAGGATCAATAGGGAGTCGATATAGCCATGTCCGTCTGTCCGTCCGTCCGTCGTCCGTCTGTCCGTCTGTTTCAATACCGTTTGCGAGCTCAGTTTAAAAGCTAGCGATCTGAAACTTTCACAGTTGTCCTAAAACATGTGTACGCAGATCAAGTTTGAAAAACGCCCCGATCCGATGTCTATATCCTATGGCTCCCATAGGAACAATCGGATATATCTGGCAAGAATTGATGATATTTCGCGCAGTGTAAGCGCTATTGACATGAATCTTTCCAAATCGTATTTTTTTATGCATACCTTTATCAGGGTAAAGGCGCGTGCCGATCGGACGTCTATATCCTATAGCTCCCATAGGAACAATAGGGTGAAATCGGTTAAAATTTTATGATTTTCAGAATATTTCGCACGTATTTTTCTATGCATACCTTGATCAATGTAAAATCGCGTGCCGATCTTACGTCCCTATATCTAGCTTCCATAGGAACATCGGATATACCTTGCAAGAATTGATGATATTTCCCCGGGCGGTATAAAAGCTATTGACACCCTGAAACTCTTTCCAAATCGTACTTTTATAACCATTACTCCAACGTAGAGTAAAAGGGGTATATTATACTTCGATGCAAAAGTATGTAACAGAGTAGAAGGAAGCGTTTCCGCCCCTATAAAGTATATATATATTCTTGTTCAGGATCACTGGCCGAGTCGATCTGGCCATGTCCATGTCCGTCTGTCTGTCCCGTCTGTGTCTGTCTGTCTGTCTGTCCGTATGAATAACTGGGGATCTCAGAGCTATAAAAAAGAACTAGAAGATTGGCATTTGCATGCAGATCCTTTTCGGAGTTCCTTCATAGCGCAAGTTTATTGTTTCAAAAAAGGTGCCACGCCCCCTTTAACGCCCACAATCGCTGGTATACGATTTTTAAAAATTTAAATATTTCGGAAAAGAAAAATGAAGTTTTATTGTGTTTATCACGCTTCTATCGAAATTGTAGAAGAAATTTTTCAAATTCGGACCTGGTCAAGTTACACGCGTGAATCAAAAGTTTCCTATCTCCCATTCTCCCCCTCGCACCCTCCCTTTACCTGAGTAACGGGTATCTGATAGTATTTGCAGGGCACCCGACTATAGCGTTTTTCTTCCTTTCTTGTTTTTTTAGCCATACAGCAGTCAAGGTAAAGCGCGTGCTGATCAATTGTCAATATATTATAGCTCCCATAGGAACAATGGGGTAAAATCGCTCCAAATTTGGTGTTTTCAGAATATTTCGCGCAGTGTAAAAGCTATTGACATACATTTTTTTTTTTTTTTTTTTTCAAGTCTAATTTATTTACGCATATCTTGATCAGGGTATAAGCGCGCACAGATCGGACGTCTATATCTTGCAACTTCCGTAGGAAAAATTGTTAAAGGCTCCGAAAATATCCTTTTTTCTTTTTTTTATGACATTTTTTGCAGTATAAAAAGTTATTGACAGGAAGCGATTTAAAAGATCTAGTTTATTTATGTATACCTT
>JAECXX010000204.1:600000-805894 GCA_018153305.1 Drosophila kurseongensis | reverse complement strand
GCTTTGTATGTGTATGGCTTAAGTTATATAGTTTTGAGAGTCACTTTGCTTGTCTTATCTTATCTTTAAAACAAAAGCTCAAAAGATAAAGCCACGCTTGTGTAAAAGAACTTTGGTTAGCTGATTTATCTTAGTCAGCAATACTATCTGGTTTTTTTTTGGAAGTAAGCTTATCCAACGCCCACGCGGTTCATGGAAAACTTTTAAGCATGTGCATTTAGTTGGTCAGAGTCTCTCAATTAAATCAGATCGTTCTTGGAGTAAATAAAATCGTACACTTAAAATTTAAATTTTTGCACATGCCAAATAAATATAAAAGGCAATTTTATTTAAAGTGCGTTACAAAAATATTAAGTGCACCATAGAAAACAGATCAAGAGACGTAGGAAGAACCTAACTTGGCAAAACATATAGATGTGCAGGTAAATTTGTAACAAAAATGTCAAGACATGTGACTGAAATAATCATAAAGTTTCAGGATTTGTGGTTAAATTTCCAAATCCATCACTTAATGAAACTGCACCTTCTGACGAAGCACCTCAATATAATATAGCTGCTAAGCTGGCCAAGCTATGTATGTTCAATCTGATCATCTAAAAACTCACAGCAGCGCAGCGTAAAGGAAATAAATTGGATGCGAACTAAAACTATATACTGGACGGATAAACAACGAAAAGAGCATGCTACCACAGCTATTTTTAATTAATAATTTTTTATATTTATATAACATAACCTTAATCATCAAAGTTACAGCCACTCAGCTACAGGCCTGCATGCACACGTGGATTTAAAAGGTAACAAGTTAAAACAAAACAAAAATAAATAAAATTAAATAAGCTTATTTTACATATATATATAAAGAAATTATTAGAAATTAATGGTAGTCAAGTAAAAAAGAAAAAGAAAAGAAAAATCAAATTCTATAGTTTTATAGTCTTGTTCAATTGAAAATTATATAATCAAATTAATTATTTAAACTTTATTTAACCCTTCAATATGTTAAGAATGTATATATTAGGATAAGCCTTCTATCAAGAAATCAAAAATGAAGTATTTGTTAATAATTAGAAAAGAGATAAGATATTGAAATGAACTTGATTATTTTTATTTACATATTTATTGCTATTAAGACCAAGATTTGTATATGAATATTAACATGGAGAAACTGAACTAATTTAATATAATGGGATACTAAAAGAAAAACAAACAAATCACTTAAGGGTTAACACACCAAATTCCTTGCATTGCAAAGTGTTAACAAGGTTGGGCGGGTAATAAAGAGCACTTACACCAAGCTCATAAAAAAATAAAACAACGCCCATAAACATAACTAAAAATGTAACATCTGGCTAGGTTAGCACATAAATTCTCTTGTAATTTCGTTAGCTAGTTTTGATAAAAGATCCCCCCAATCCGACGAAGTCCTAGCCGAAAACGTCCCAGTGCTAACCGCTCTTAAATCAAAATCTAGTTAAAAGGCAACTCCTGTTGCCACAAGAAACATTACAAAAGAGGCCCCCAAAGTGTAGGCAAAGAACAAACAAAGGCATTAAAATTAATAAAGAAAATGTTTGAATTTAACACCAACATCCGTTAAGCCTTATTCGTTCAAAGCTATGTCTAAGCAATTAAAATCATTGCTGGAGAAACCTCTGGAATACAGCTGATGTAGTGGTACAATACTGTACATAGCCGTCCGAAGTATGCGAAAACAATTGTTTTATGAGCTAAAATAAGAATTTTGTGATAGGAATGTAACATTGCCTGTGGATCTCTTTAAGGTTATTATGCAAGTCATTAACTTTACTGCCCGGAACAATTTTCCTTTTGCATTGACGTACCGTCCTTATTAAAGACAAAATATTTAAATAATTGTGGGAAAAGTTTAAGTTTTGCGTATACAAAAAAAGATGATGTGTTTTGTTCTTTTATTAGTACCCCTGAAAGAAAGAAACTTTTGAGAATTCGTTATTGTGAGTGAAATAAATTAGAGCAAAATGTCAGTGAGACACAGTTCAGATCGGCTAAGTATGCCAAACAATGAAAGTAGTTGTGAAATATGTTCTCAGCCAATGACGCAATTAGATATGAGATTAATTACTAGATGTATGCATACTTTTCACAGATTGTGTATATTGAATTGGCTTGATAGTTCTCTTTTATGCCCGGTTTGTAACCATAACGTAACAAGAAATAGTCTTATGGAAGTCGTTCCAAGAGAAGGTTTAGAGCAAAACAGGGAAACCGATTCCAACGGAAGATTGTTATTATCGAGCGGACAAAAGAAGAAAAAGAAAAGAGTACCCGAGTCAGAGGTAACAGCCGCTGATAACGAACAAGTTACACCTAGAGACGAAAATATAGAAAATTCTTATAATTCTGAGGATAATAGGCATTCGAATTCAGTAGAGCAAAGAATAGTAAATCAGATAGAACGTCGAGTTAATTCACAACTTGACCAAATGAATTTAACTATTGAAGGACTTTCACGACAAATTTCGAGAATGACAACAGAACAGATCAATCGAAGATCAATTGAAACTGCAGCTAACATTGAACCAGAGTGGGGTAGAAGTATAACTCCTGTAGGATTAAATGGAGAAGCTCCTCCTTTCGTTCCAAATGGTTCTCAAGGCCAAAATAATTAAGAAAGAATGAGCAGAAGAAATAGCATCAGTGCAGATATTGGAAAAATAGGAAATGTTATAAGTGGTTGGAAATTACAGTATAATGGTTCTAGAAATGGTATGCCTGTTGGAAAATTTATTTATATTTGCCTTGACAAATGATTGTTTGGACGGTAAACTTGAAATTTTGTGCGATCATATCCACATACTTTTTAGTGGGAGAGCGAGTGAATGGTTCTGGAGGTATAGGCGTACGGTAGACAAAGTAGTATGGAAAAGTCTCTGCAGCTCTCTTAGTTCTTATTTTCACGATCCATTGTCAGATGACGACGTTAGAGAACTAATTAGGGATAGAAAGCAACAACCTAATGAGAGTTTCGATGATTTCCATAATGCCATTATGTTGTTGGTAGATCGGTTACAATATCCAATAAGCGAAGGTCAATTAGTTTCAGTACTTAAACGTAACCTAAGACCTTTTCTGCGAAAAGAGCTTTTCTATTTGGAAATAAATTCTTTAGGTAACTTACGAAATCTTGTAACACGAAGAGAAGCTTTTAGTGAAGAATTAAACAATAATTATAATACAAAGGTTAATACTCGAAAAGTAAATGAAATATGTATAAACGATCGAAGTATGAACGGTTATTTAAATGAGAATGAAATTTGTGAAATAAAAGGAGATAAAGCTGATGATATAAAATTACTGTGTTGGAATTGTAGAAAATATGGACATAAATTCATAGATTGTCAATTTGAAAGAAAAATTTTTTGTATGGGATGTGGCACAGAAAATGTGAAACGACCAAATTGCGAGTTATGTCAGAAAAACAGAAGGTCGAATGGATATGACAACACCATTTATTGTTCCAATCCAAAAAACTGATTAATTTGGATGACTTAACTCATCCATCGCCCAAGTATATTAAAAATATAAATATAGGACAGAGTGACGTAAAAGGAAAATTATATCCTATAATACCATATCATGTTCGATTAAGAAATTATATTAGAGTCCGTAACAAAATCTTTAACCAGAGTAAATAAATTGGAATTGATGTTAGGAACAGACCTAAGCGAAACTCTTTACGATTGCGTAATTTTTTTAAAAAAAATTAAAGATAAATCGCTAAGATTGACGGTTAGTTTAGATGCAATACTTAACAAAGACTAAGATGTTAGACCATTTGTAGAAGTAAGAATTTTGGTTAAATTTATGGCGGATTATTAGATTCCGGTGCATCTGTCTCGTGTTTAAGTGGACAAGCAGCCAAGGAATATTTAAACAAAAATAAGGATTTTAGAGTTAGCAATTCACTAGTAGAAACTGCTGGAGGTCAAAAATATAATGTTCTTGGAACTGTTGAAACCGAAGTTACATTTCGTAATCAGTCTAAATTGGTAACGCTTTATATAATACACTAGCAAGGTAGCCCGCAGCTTCGCCTGCGGAAATTAAGATTAGCAATTTCCTAACTATATCGCTTAAAACTATACTTTTGATTAACTTTTTTATTTGCTACTTTATTTAAACTAAAACCATTCCACATTTCGACACCACCATAGAGATAGAGGTTTTGGCGCGTTTTTTTTTTTTTGGTTTCCCCATGAGGCCTATTCCACAGTGCATTTTAATTAGAAATGTTTAACATTTTTGCAAGACTTCTCTATAAACGATATTTTTTGATTTTCCTTCTGGCGCTAAAATAATTAAAGACTCAGAGGAGCTAACTCTTGAACAGGCCACATAAAACTGACCATGAGAGAAGCAATCGTCCCTTAAATCTAGTCCAGCTAGTTTTAAGGTCTGACCTTGCGATTTATTTATCGTTATTGCAAAGCAAACTTTTACAGGGAACTGAAGTCTTTTAAACTGAAACGGTAGATTTGATGGTATTAGGGGTATTCGTGGTATAAAAACAATTTCTCCTTTGGCACAGCCAGTAAAACCACAGCTTCGATTAAATTGTTATGAAGAGCTTTTACTTGCAATCTTGTACCGTTACATAGTTTTGGAGGTCTTAAATTTCTCAACAGCATAATTGGTGCACCAATCTTAAGCTTTAGAATGTGTAAGGGAAGTCCAGGTGGATTTTGTTGGTTGAGAAATTCAACCGGAAAATGAACTGCTTCATCAACTTCAGTGACTGAATCAATAGACTTATACGTAACTTCAATACCATCAAATGATTTTAACAGTATGTTATTTATTACCACAGCTCTATCATTTCTAGCAGTTAATATTGCTCTCTCCGAAAACCAATCTAATGATTTGGTTGAGATTTTTGAAATTTCCGGAAATATATTTGATGTGAGCTCCTCAAGGGAAGTTACAACAGTTCCTAAACCTGAAGGAATAATTATTTTTCCTTCGACAGTTGGAAAAAGACCGTCTCCAATTCTCAATAATGTATGTGCAAAAATTCCAGCAGTTGTATCGCCTTTTAAATGCACACGCATGTTTTTTGTTAGGCACAATTTTTGAATAGTAGGCCAAAGAAATGATGATTTTAAGCCGGCTTGTATTTCATCTGCCCTTGTTCCTCGAGGAACTACAGGAAGCGTTTGACGAAAATCTCCAGATAATAAAACCGTCATACCTCCCATTAGAAAATCATTACCACGAATATCTTTCAACATTCTATCCAACGCTTCAAAAGCACTCTTATGAGCCATTGTGCATTCAATAAGTCTACATTCTTGAAAAACCAATGCCATATTACACCGTTTAGATATTGAGCAACATGGTGTTTCTACATTTATTAAATCCAATGGGAGTTTAAACACAGAGTGGGCTGTGCGTCCCCCATTTAACAGCGTAGCAGCTATACCTGAAGAAGCAACAGCCAATGCTACATTATTATTATGTCGTAATTTTGCTAACAACAAATTCAATAAAAATGTCTTGCCTGTGCCACCGGGGGCATCCAAAAAAATATTTCACCGTTTTCATTTTGAACACTTTGTAATATTTTTTGAAATGCCATTCTTTGCTCATCGTTAAGGGAATTTTCGTCTTTACTTAATTCGAATTCATTAATATTGTAATTTATTTCGTTTAAATATTCCCTATTTTGAAGTGGTCTACTAACTCTAATCGGTTCGGGCAAACCATAGTCTAATAGACACGTACCTCCAATGGACAGTGTTATATCTTCGATTAAAATAAGACATTTATTAAACACTCTATCCAGTAGATCTTGATTGACTTCTGCCACTATTAGAGAAAACTCGTACAAAATGTCTTCTGAAAAGCTTTCTTTATACATTTCCCAAAGATGTGCGGCATCAGCCATTTGACAATTTACTAACATCACCGCAAATAAATCACGTAATTGAATTGGCGATTTACATAAAGCTGCTTCCTTTAGGGTATATTCCCAGTGTGTGTCATCTTCTAGTAAGCCCAAAGCCTTACATGCCAATTGAAATGTAGCATACGTAATGTTATTAACTGTTTTAAGAAATAAGAATGAGGTTGGTCCCCGCACTTCATGAAGAAGTAGTCTTAGGTAATAGCATTCACTATTTTTAGGGTGTATGGTATACACTCGACCTAAAACATCATCCATTCTAATTCCAGGAAAACCAGGTACAATATTACCTCTCTTTCTCCTTTGGAACTTTTTATTGTTCCACGTGAAATAGGAAGGTACTTCAACATAAAGAAGGGTCCTTGCAAATGAATCCGTTTTACAAAGTTCGAAAAACCCAGTCAGTGTCGTTATTGAAGCGTTGGTTAACTGGTTAACTAATTGATTTTGATTATTAGGATCAAAATATATCCGTTGACCATTTTCCAAATGCACGGCCAAATGTACAATTGCCGGATACCTTTCATGTATGGGGAATGCAAGAATTCTCCACACTGCTTCAGAACTACTGATATATCGACCGCTTTGATATAGTTGAACCTCATTAGTAGGGCTTTCCACAGTAAATATAGCTTGATCACTGCCCTTATTGATGTATTTGCAAACGTATTTAATGGATTTAATTGAACTACAGAGCTCTACATTAATATGAGCCTCAAAGGTCCGCAGGAGAACACAATTATAGGGCACTACCCACCTATTGTCAATTATGTTTCCATTAATTTCCATGGTGAAGCCACCATCTTCAGGTGCTCTTCGCCTATATTTAGGGTAACCATCTTTTCCAGTAACAGTTTCATTAAGCAACGATCGCGGAAACTTTTTGGAACAATTACCCTCGTTCATACAGGGCGATTTTAGGTTTAAGCGGCCACATGGTCCATGAATCATATTAGCCTTAACAATCTCATATAGGAGAGGATCCTTTTCAGAATCTGGAATTTCTGCACATATAATTGAATCAATTTGTTGAGGCGTGATCACGTTTCTGCCACTCTATCGTATACATAAAGCATTGCACTTCCCAAACAAACTATGACTATTAATTAAAGACATTATAGCTTTGACCTTTAAATGAAAGACTCGAGCAATGATATCATGCCGATCGTGAGGCTTCTGCCCTAAAAATAGTGCACTTTTAATTTCTTTCCATTTAGGATTACAGGTAAATGTAATAAAAAGATCAGGACGACCATAATAACGAACATATGTCATGGCATCTTGAGTTTTTTCGTGCATGTACCGTGGCGAGCCAGTAAAGGATGAAGGTAAAATTACCATCTGTCCAAACTGTGCTAAATCTACATCATTCCTACCTATAGCATCTTGAAGATGTATGTAGCTTTCTGCTCTCAGCTTTTTTTGATTTAGCCGAATAAAATGAAGCCTTTCTGTTTCTATTTTAGCATACATATCAACCAAAAATTGACTAAAGAGAGCTCTAAAATAGTGCAGGTGATTCCATACATTTTCTCTAAGCATTATTCGGAAACTGTAAAAATCTAACGCTGAGACTGTTTTCTTAACGTTTTTTTTGAAACGGGGTCAATTTTGGGTATATCTATAGTGTAACCATCTTCTCCATGACAAAACATTAATGGATATTGTAGGGCGTCATAAGATCGGTGAAGTTCACTGATTCTTTTTAACTGATTATTATAACCCTCAATAATAATGTCCCTTTTTTCAAATTGTTGGTCAACTAATACCAAAGCGACCTCATTTGCTTGGGGTGCGTTATAACGACCTCTATGAGCCCTAACAGGCTTTTTATTGGCGTGAATAACCATTTTAAATTGGCTACAATTCTTCGGAACTCTTTTAAGAGCAGTTTTAAAATCCTTAACATATGGATTACTTTCATGCAGCATCAACTGTAGTGATTTAACTAACGCATTTTTAACTCCAGGACTGTTTTTACACCTGAAATCGGCTTCTACATTGTCCTCACCAATAAAATAAATTTGGAGAAACTGAGCTTCTTCTTTAGAAGCTGGCAAAACGCTACCAACTAAGTGGTAAACTTGCCCCTGTACTTTAAATGTGGGCATATAACCTTCATTAATAACTTTTGTCGCACCAAATGAAGTCATTTGAAAACAATTATTATATTTTCTGGTAAGCCCCATAAAGAAGTATGCAAAAGAAAAAGATTATATTAATAATAAAGACAGGTGGGGGACGCCGTGAATCAAATTGTTTAAACATTTGCATTTGTTTAAACAATATGAGGCACGTGTAATAAAGAGCGTGAGAATCAATTGGTTTGAATATTTAATGTTCTTTTAATATTATCAATGCGATTTGAATTTTAAATGACAAAAATCGGTTACAAAATGTCTTAAATCTGTTGTGGAAATGTAAATTAAATATTCTTTTAGCAAAAGGATATCAGTATTATCTTGATTTTTTGGATATACATATTTCGTGCGTGTGTGTGTACATAGCAGAGCGAATCATTGTTTATTTTTGTTTTTTACAAATCCAAAGTTTGTAGATAACTCAACATTTGAAAACAAATGAAAAGATTTGCGATATAATCGATTTTTTAACCGCGCATTTTATTTGAAAATATTGGGGACTTGGTTAAGGAGGCTGAATTTCCAAAAAATTTAAATGCAGTTAGTTGCGGCTATGCCATAAGATTATGATCATAATTTTTTTAAGCCATTTTAACAACATTTATAACAGAAAAATGGCAAAAGAAAGAATTTAAAAAAAAACGAATCGAATTTTGGGGCACTTTGGGGTCGTTTATTGTTTTAATTTGTACCTCACACACGTCTCCTAATTATTTCTGAATTATGCTGATTTTTCTAGATTTTTATGTCAATCCGCTCTGGTAGGAATTTACCACTGACCCATTTTTTATTCGAAGACTTTTATATAGTAGTTTAGATAAAGACAGGTGGGGGACGCCGTGAATCAAATTGTTTAAACATTTGCATTTGTTTAAACAATATGAGGCACGTGTAATAAAGAGCGTGAGAATCAATTGGTTTGAATATTTAATGTTCTTTTAATATTATCAATGCGATTTGAATTTTAAATGACAAAAATCGGTTACAAAATGTCTTAAATCTGTTGTGGAAATGTAAATTAAATATTCTTTTAGCAAAAGGATATCAGTATTATCTTGATTTTTTGGATATACATATTTCGTGCGTGTGTGTGTACATAGCAGAGCGAATCATTGTTTATTTTTGTTTTTTACAAATCCAAAGTTTGTAGATAACTCAACATTTGAAAACAAATGAAAAGATTTGCGATATAATCGATTTTTTAACCGCGCATTTTAAATTTTTTGTGACTGGTATTTTCATTTTTTCCCCTGCGCGGTCAAACTTAAAATGCTACATACACTCATTTACGACTTAATGCAAAGTGCGCCAGCAGAACATACATACAAACATATGTGGAGGCCGTGACGTCACGCATAAGAGAATTGGAAAATATTGGGGACTTGGTTAAGGAGGCTGAATTTCCAAAAATTTAAATGCAGTTAGTTGCGGCTATGCCATAAGATTATGATCATAATTTTTTTAAGCCATTTTAACAACATTTATAACAGAAAAATGGCAAAAGAAAGAATTTAAAAAAAACGAATCGAATTTTGGGGCACTTTGGGGTCGTTTATTGTTTTAATTTGTACCTCACACACGTCTCCTAATTATTTCTGAATTATGCTGATTTTTCTAGATTTTTATGTCAATCCGCTCTGGTAGGAATTTACCACTGACCCATTTTTTATTCGAAGACTTTTATATAGTAGTTTAGATAAAGACAGGTGGGGGACGCCGTGAATCAAATTGTTTAAACATTTGCATTTGTTTAAACAATATGAGGCACGTGTAATAAAGAGCGTGAGAATCAATTGGTTTGAATATTTAATGTTCTTTTAATATTATCAATGCGATTTGAATTTTAAATGACAAAAATCGGTTACAAAATGTCTTAAATCTGTTGTGGAAATGTAAATTAAATATTCTTTTAGCAAAAGGATCTCAGTATTATCTTGATTTTTTGGATATACATATTTCGTGCGTGTGTGTGTACATAGCAGAGCGAATCATTGTTTATTTTTGTTTTTTACAAATCCAAAGTTTGTAGATAACTCAACATTTGAAAACAAATGAAAAGATTTGCGATATAATCGATTTTTTAACCGCGCATTTTAAATTTTTTTGTGACTGGTATTTTCATTTTTTCCCCTGCGCGGTCAAACTTAAAATGCTACATACACTCATTTACGACTTAATGCAAAGTGCGCCAGCAGAACATACATACAAACATATGTGGAGGCCGTGACGTCACGCATAAGAGAATTGGAAAATATTGGGGACTTGGTTAAGGAGGCTGAATTTCCAAAAAATTTAAATGCAGTTAGTTGCGGCTATGCCATAAGATTATGATCATAATTTTTTTAAGCCATTTTAACAACATTTATAACAGAAAAATGGCAAAAGAAAGAATTTTAAAAAAACGAATCGAATTTTGGGGCACTTTGGGGTCGTTTATTGTTTTAATTTGTACCTCACACACGTCTCCTAATTATTTCTGAATTATGCTGATTTTTCTAGATTTTTTATGTCAATCCGCTCTGGTAGGAATTTACCACTGACCCATTTTTTATTCGAAGACTTTTATATAGTAGTTTAGATGAACTGAAACAAGATCTTTATATGGAAATTGACTTTTGGTACATCTTTGGTTTAATGAGTCAACTAAACCAATAAATATACATTAGCGAACTGAATTTACCAGACACTCTAAATTGTGAACAAAAACAGCAAATGACGAAAGTAATATCATTGTTTCCAGATTTCAATAGGGATGGCTTAGGAAAAACATATATTTTAGAGCATGCCATTGAAATTATTCCCGAAGCAAAACCTATTAAGCTAAGATATTTTTGGTATCTCCTGCGATAGAGAAAAAAATACACGCAGAGATTGATGAGATGATCAAATTAGGAGTGATAGAAACCGCACCTCCGACTTGTTCATGGAGTAGTCCTGTAGCTGTAGTACAGAAAGGAGAGAAGTTTCGAATATGCCTTGACTCTCGCAAAGTGAACGCAGTAACTATTAAAGATGCGTATCCACAACCAAAAACAAGAGAGAACGCTATAGTCGGGTGCCCAGACTATCAGATACCCGTTACTCAGGTAAAGGGAGTGCGAGGGAGATGGAGATAGAAACTTTGATCACGCATAACTTTTTAACGAATGGTCCGATTTGAAAAATTTCTTCTACATTTCGATAGGTATTGATAAACACAATAAAACTGCATTTTTACTTTTCCGGAATATTTAAATTTTTAAAATCGTATATTAGCGATTGTGGGCGTTAAAGGGGGCGTGGCACCTTTTTGAAACAAACTTGCGCTGCGTAGGAACTCCTAGAATCTGCATGCAAAATGCCAATCTTCTAGCTGTTATAGTTTCCGAGATCTCAGCGTTCATACGGACAGACAGACAGACAGACGGACAGACAGACGGACAGACAGACGGACAGACGGACAGACGGACATGGCTAGATCGACTCGGCTAGTGATCCTGAACAAGAATATATATACTTTATAGGGTCGGAAACGCTTCCTTCTACCTGTTACATACTTTTAAATTAAAATAAACACCTTAAAACAAACTCAACACACAGACAGCGGACCACACGCAACTATTTTTCTCCTTTACATACTTTTGCACGAATACAATATACCCTTTTACTCTACGAGTAACGGGTATAATTAATGGAATTCTTTCAAGATTACCCAAAGCATTTTGGCAAATTGGCTTGAAGGAATCTTTTAGAGATCTAACTGCATTTACTGTGCCAAACCGACCTTTGTACAGATTCTAGGTAATGCCTTTTGGTTTAACTAATGCAGCTCAAACAATGTGTCGTTTAATGGACGTTATTATTCCACCTGATCTTAAAGGCCGTGTATTTGTTTATCTAGATGACTTATTGTTAGTCAGTGAAACATTTACTCAGCACATAAGTCTGCTTAAAGTAATGGCTGAGGTGTTGCGAAATGCAGGTTTGACATTAAATTTAGAAAAGTGTAAATGGTGTGTTCCTGAAGTTCGTTATCTTGGATTTGTGATAGGCAACGGCTGTATTAAGGTAGATCCAAAAAGAGTATCAGCAATAAAAGATCTACTTCCTCCAAAAACTGTTAGAGAATTGCGTAAATTTTTAGGTTGTGCTGGTTGGTATCGTAGGTTCCTGGAAAATTATGCAACGATAACAGCACCTCTCACAGACCTAACCGAAAAGAGCAAAGACTATAAATGGACGGATGAGGCTAACCAGGCATTTGAAGAGGTAAAAAGTAGATTAACTTCAGCACCATTATTAGTGACACCGAATTTTGAGAAGCCCTTTATTATTCAATGCGATGCTTCGAAAACAGGCGTTGGTGGTGTTCTTGCTCAACTTGATGACGATAATATAGAAAGACCAATTGCATTTTTTTCACATAAATTAAACCAGTCACAGCAGAAATTTTGTGTCACAGAATTAGAATGTTTAGGTGCTATACTGAGTATCGAGAAGTTTAGAGAATATGTGGAAGGCCTCGAATTTAAAGTTATTACGGATCATGCGAGCTTAAAATGGTTAATGCGGCAAACTGATCTCAAGGTCGCTTAGCTAGATGAGCGTTAAAATTGCAACATTATACCTTCAATATTGAACACCGAAAAGGAAGCCTAAATATAGTTCCTGATGCGCTATCGCGATTGCCAGTCAAGGAAATTAATGAAATAGATGTCGTTTTACCAGTAATCGATTTAGATTCACCTTATTTTTGGTCTAACGACTATGTTTTGCAGAAAAATGTTATACTAGAGAATCAAAATCGTTTACCAGATCTCAAAGTTGTGGATCAGTATATATATCGTAGAAATCAGTTTTATAGAGACGGCGTATGCGAGTCAAACTGCTGGAAGCTATGGATACCATCCGAGTTGACTAAATCAGTAATAGAGAACGCTCACTCACCACCTCATAATGCTCATGGAGGTATAGGAAAAACCTTAGAGAGACTTCGCAGAAATTTCTATTGGCCAAGCATGGCGATAGAAGTGAAAAACTTTATTGCGCGGTGTAATGTTTGTAAACAATTAAAAGCCCCAAATATCACGCTGAAACCACCTATGGGAAACCCGGCAATAAGTGAAAGGCCATTTCAACGCCTTTTTATGGATTTTATTGGACCTTATCCTAGATCAAAGAGAGGAAATATAGGAGTGTTTATTGTGTTAGATCACCTAACTAAGTTTCATTTTCTTAAACCTTTGCGAAAATTTACAGCAGATCTCGTTGTAGACTTTTTGAGTACCAATATTTTTAATGTATTTGGTGTCCCAGAATGCATTGTGACGGATAATGGGAGTCAATTTAAATCCTTACTGTTTAAGTCATTTCTTGGAAGGCATGGGATAAAACACTTTCTAACAGCTATTTATAGTCCCCAATCAAACGCATCTGAACGCCTCAATAGATCCATAATATCAGGCATTCGATCATATCTTGGTGCAGATCAACGGTTATGGGATGAGAAAATCAGCAACATTTCAGCAGCAATACGCTCTGCTTATCATTCAGTAATCGGATGCTCACCATACCTTACACTTTTTGGAAACAATATGGTTTCGCATGCGAAAGATTATGACCTGTTAAGAAAATTAGAAAGTCTTAAAATTGGTGAAAGAATTTTAGATTCAGACAAGCTACAAGTTATACGGGAAACCATAATGGCAAATATCAGCAAGGCATATATATCTAATAAAAGGGTATATGATCTTCGTACCAGGTTTGTTACATATGAACTAGGAGAACAAGTTTATAGGCGAAATTTTGCTCTGAGTAATAAATTTAAAAAATTCAATGCAAAGCTTGCTCCAAAGTTTTTAAAAGCAAAAATTGTTCGCAAATTGTTACGAATTAGAAAAGAATGGACAAGTAATTGGAAAATTTCACGCAAAAGATCTTCAAAAGTGTATGACTTTATGAATCTGACCGATATTTCAGCTTTATCACTGTAAAAACTAATAACATAATCTGTGTTGTGATGGTCAGCTTTGTATGTGTATGGCTTAAGTTATATAGTTTTGAGAGTAACTTTGCTTGTCTTATCTTATCTTTAAAACAAATGCTAAAAAGATAAAGCCACGCTTGTGTAAAAGAACTTTGGTTAGCTGATTTATCTTAGTCAGCAATACTATCTGGTTTTTTTTGGAAGTAAGCTTATCCAACGCCCACGCGGTTCATGGAAAACTTTTAAGCATGTGCATTTAGTTGGTCAGAGTCTCTCAATTAAATCAGATCGTTCTTGGAGTAAATAAAATCGTACACTTAAAATTTAAATTTTTGCACATGCCAAATAAATATAAAAGGCAATTTTATTTAAAGTGCGTTACAAAAATATTAAGTGCACCATAGAAAACAGATCAAGAGACGTAGGAAGAACCTAACTTGGCAAAATATATAGATGTGCAGGTAAATTTGTAACAAAAATGTCAAGACATGTGACTGAAATAATCATAAAGTTTCAGGATTTGTGGTTAAATTTCCAAATCCATCACTAAATGACACTGCACCTTCTGACGAAGCACCTCAATATAATTTAGCTGCTAAGCTGGCCAAGCTATGTATGTTCAATCTGATCATCTAAAAACTCACAGCAGCGCAGCGTAAAGGAAATAATTTGGATGCGAACTAAAACTATATACTGGACGGATAAACAACGAAAAGAGCATGCTACCACAGCTATTTTTAATTAATAATTTTTTTATATTTATATAACCTAACCTTAATCATTAAAGTTACAGCTACAGGCCTGCATGCACACGTGGATTTAAAAGGTCACAAGTTAAAACAAAACAAAAATAAATAAAATTAAATAAGCTTATTATACATATATATATAAAGAAATTATTTGAAATTAATGGTAGTCAAGTAAAAAAGAAAAAGAAAAGAAAAATCAAATTCTATAGTTTTATAGTCTTGTTCAATTGAAAATTATATAATCAAATTAATTATTTAAACTTTATTTAACCCTTCAATATGTTAAGAATGTATATATTAGGATAACCCTTCTCTCAAGAAAAGAAAATGAAGTATTTGTTAATAACTAGAGAAGAGATAAGATATTGAAATTAACTTGATTATTTTTTTTTATTTACATATTTATTGCTATTAAGACCAAGATTTGTATATGAATATTAACATGGAGAAACTGAACTAATTTAATATAATGGGGTACTAAAAGAAAAACAAACACACATCAAATCACTTAAGGGTTAACACACCAAATTCCTTGCATTGCAAAGTGTTAACAAGGTTGGGCGGGTAATAAAGAGCACTTACACCAAGCTCATAAAAAATAAAACAATACCTATAAACATAACTAAAAATGTAACATCTGGCTAGGTTAGCACATAAATTCTCTTTTAATTTCGTTAGCTAGTTTTGATAAAAGATCCCCCCAATCCGACGAAGTCCAGCCGAAAACGTCCCAGTGCTAACCGCTCTTCAATCAAAATCTAGTTAAAAGGCAACTCCTGTTGCCACAAGAATCATTACACTTCCAAGCGGACAACCGTGCCAATCCGAGAACGGATGCCCGACTGTAGACTCGGACGAGGAAAAGAATAAAACAATTGAAAGTATTAAAATCCCTGATAGTTTAAAACAGTCAACTGACAATTACAATAACCGACATTTTAGGCCTTACCATGTTCGACTAAGAAAATGCAACGAAATCAGGAGAATAATATTTACAAACGATAGAAATAGGAAAACTAGAATTCGTTCCGCAACAAGACTGCGTGACTTTTGGAGAACAAAGCGTGTTTACAATAGTTGTCTAATATCGGCGATAAGCAAAGTAAGCGATGATATACGTCCTTTTGCAAAGCTAGTTCTGTTCGATCATCCGCACTTAGCTTTATTAGATAGTGGAGCAAGCAAAAGCGTAATCGGAGGATCTCTAGCTAATTGCATCGTTTCCGGAAAATATAAATACACTAAGGCTCATGGAATCGTGCGAACCCCCGATGGAGCAAAACTATCCACTCTTGACACTTTCACAATTCAGGTTAGCTACAACAACATTGAGGCAGAAATGGAGTTCTTAAGTTTGATTCCATTAGATGTTATTTGTGCAATGGACTTCTGGGAAAATTTTGGAATTTCCGTTTCCGTAGAGCCAGTGTGAATGAATTGAACTTTGAAGAAGAGCTACCCGAACTTAATTTATCGCGTGTGCAGAAATCCAGACTCAAAAGTGTTATAGATTTCATCCCGTCATTTGACAGAGATGGTCTTGGCATTACGAACTTAATCGAACATTCAATCGATACTAGCTATGCCAAGCCGCTAGAACAGAGGCCTTTCCCTTTATCACCGGCGCGTGAAAAACTTCTTTGTGTAGAGATTGATAGAACGATTAAATTAGGAGTTATTGAAGAAGCCTCATCATCATCGTGGTCATCGCCTATTGTATTAATAGTCAAGCCAGATAAATATAGGTTTTGTCTTGATTCCAGAAAGGAAAACGATGTCACGATAAAAGACTCATATCAAATTCCAAATCTAGATGGATTGTTAAGCCGTGTTCCACCAGTTTACTGCATTTCAAAATTAATTTGAAAGATGCCTTTTGGCAAATCAATTGAGACTCTCAGTCTCGGCCAAAAACAGCATTTACAGTTTCGAAAAGGCCATTATACCAATTTAGGCATATGCCATTTGGACTTTGCAACGCCCCTCAGACAATGTGTCGTCTTGCGGACCAAGTCATACCCTATCAATTGAAATCTCACGTATTCGTCTAATTGGACGATCTTCTTGTTATGTCATCAAGTTTTGTTAATCATTTAAAACACCTATTAGAAGTGGCGACTCGATTTTGCCATGCAGGCCTTACTATTAATATCAAAAAGAATTAGGAAAGTCGAATACCTAGGTAATGTTGTTGGGGAAGGAACGCTGCAAGTGAACCCGAACAAGGTCAGTGCGGTATCCGAGTTTCCTGTTCCCAAAAGCCATTAGCAACTAAGACGCTTCCTTGGGATGTGTGGATGGTACCGTCGATTCATATCCCAATATTCAGCAATTACAGTTCCACTTACTGATTTACTTCGCGGGAAGACCTTTAGATGGAACAAAGACGCACAAACTGCTTTTGACGAAGTCAATTCTTAGCTTTGTTCTGCTTCTTTTCTAATCCATCCTGACTATGACAAGTCGTTTATAAGTCAATGTGATGCATCCATATGTGGAGTTGGAGCAGTCTTAGCTCAATGCTATGAATTAGGCAACGAACGCCCAAACGCATATATGTCCCAAAAATTTGGTGGAGCTCAGCGTAACTATACAGTTATTAGAGTGTCTTGGCGTTTTGTTTGCTGTCAAGAAGTTTCGTATGTATGTAGATGGTTCATGAATCAGGCAGACCTCAGCGGGAGACTTGCCCGTTGGGCTATATCAGGTCGATAAAACCTGTGGTGTTACGGTACGCTTATGATACGATTTAAATAACAAGATAAATGTCAGTATCTTTAAATAAAACAAGAGAGAACGCTATAGTCGGGTGCCCCGACTATCAGATACCGTTACTCAGGTAAAAGGGAGTGCGAGGAGATGGAGATAGAAACTTTGATCACGCATAACTTTTTAACGAATGGTCCGATTTGAAAAATTTCTTCTACATTTCGATAGGTATTAATAAACACAATAAAACTGCATTTTTACTTTTCCGAAATATTTAAATTTTTAAAATCGTCTATAAGCGATTGTGGGCGTCAGAGGGGCGTGGCACCATTTTGAAACAAACTTGCGCTGCGTAGGAACTCCTAAAATCTACATGCAAAACGCCAATCTTCTAGCTTTTATAGTTTCCGAGATCTCAGCGTTCATACGGACAGACAGACGGACAGACGGACAGACAGACGGACAGACGGACATGGCTAGATCGACTCGGCTAGTGATCCTGAACAAGAATATATATACTTTATAGGGTCGGAAACGCTTCCTTCTACCTGTTACATACTTTTGCACGAATACAATATACCCTTTTACTCTACGAGTAACGGGTATAATTAGTGCTAAGGCGCAAACGATCTGGCACATAGATCGCCTGTCAGATAATGTACGGCAACCCTGTACTCTGATAACCGCATTTCCCCTCGATCCAATTGTTCTTTTGCGATTAAGTTCTCACGAAATCAACATGTATTAAGAGAACTAAGTGCGATCCAAAGGCCCACCACGTGGAAAATACTCATAAGAACCACAGGATATTAAATAAACGCAGTGGCGCAGCAGCATAGGAATAGCAGACGTGATTTGGTTAATAATACAAGTGTTTAAGGTTAAAACCCTGCGATCGTCTGGTTAGTGCCCGGAAAAGCCCTTGGCGAGGAACTAGTTGCTGGCGGCGGAATTGGCGGAATTTGCTGGCGGCGGCCGCAAGTCCCAGTGGCGGCGGAGGCGGCGCATATCGGTTTCTTATTGGTCAGGCGTATAGTAAATGCCCACCTAGAATAGTCCCTAATCGTGCGAGGAACCGGACCAACGGTCGGCGAAGAGTCTTGGTGACAACCGGCAACGTGGGCATGATTGGGGCCGCAGAGGATCAGGAGTAGTGCTAAGCCTTGCCAAATAGGAGCCTGCGCCGAATCTCATGGTAACTAACCTCGTGACTACATAACCTCAACTCGGCCATGTAAAAGGCACCCTCGACTCTCTTGGTGGCAGTCATCCCTTTTTGTGACGACAGTTGAGAACCACAGCAACAACAATGGTAGACGCGAATCGAATCAGTGCCAGTATCAGCACACTTAATTAAGTAGAATTTTATTCATAAATGTAGTTTTAATATTAATAATATTTAGTATTAATAATGTGTACTAAGGACAAGGGAGCACATTCTTCTTTCGATTTTGTTTTGGTATAACGTGTTATTTGCATACGAGTCAAAATGTAACTTTTTTTTGTTAAATATGTTTGGCGGAAACCTAATACGCGGTCGATTTCGATTTTACCAGGACAACGATCCGAAGCATTCAGCAGGAGTTGTGAAGGCTTGGCTTGTCTGGAACTGCCCTCATGTCGTCATAACGCCAGCACAGTCTTCAGATCTAAATGTGATCGAAAATTTTTGGGAAATATTGGACATCGCTATAAGAAAGAGGAAGATTTGCAAGCAAAAACGACACGAAAAGTGGTCTTATGGAAGAATGGATAAAAATTCCAGTGGAAACCACTAAAAAGTTAGTTTCCTCCATGGGAAATCATCTCAAAGCTGTCCTGAACCCGAAAGGAGGACATACAAGTATTAGCTCTTAGATTACAAATAATAAGTTAAGTAGAATGAACTGCACAAAATAAGCTGCGGCATGAAAAAAGGCTGTACATTTTGTTTTTATTAAATAATTGTTTTTTTTTATGATTAAGGAAATCGCTTTCGTTAAATAAACATGTTAATATTCCCTATTTAAATACTGCATTTAATTTTTTTTGTTATCTTTCTTAGTTTAGCAGGAATAACGACTTTTTTTAGGTAACTGCAGGAAATAAGCTACGAGCCTCTGTATATTTCCATATAAGGGAAGTACATTTTTATTAACTTTTTGCATTTTATATTCACACATTATTTAAACATTAATTAGATAAGTCGATTAAAACTTAATCAATTAGGATTACGAAAGATTAGGAATAGGGCTTAGGTTTAAGTAAGGTTTAACTACATCCATGTAAGGAGAAGAAAAGAAACATGAATTATATAGTAATCAAGTAATTTGAGTGTGAAATGAAGCACGATTAAAATGAAGTAAAGTTATATTTTATGGGCAACTGAGCTGAACGATTTCACTGTCAAAGGATAAGGGCAACCACAATTAGAATGTCTTTACAAGAAGGGCGGGCTAAGCCGAAGAAAAATTCTCAATTTCATATCCGTTTGAAGTGACTGTATCCCCCTCTTTAAGTTCCCAACTCTTTTTACGTATTTTATTGTGTAGCGGTGATGCTGATTAGGAAGTAACCCAACCCCCCTGGCTTCTTCCCTGAGCTAGGCCGATCCCGTAGGCAGAGTATGCAACCAAACGGTATCCACTTCACCGTGTTCGTCACAACCTCTCTAGGGAATTCTCTCGGACAACTTTAAAGATTCCAATAAACTAACAGTCGCAATCACTGTACATATGCTGACAGTATCCATGTCGTGATATAAAGTACAGCCATCTGAAATGGTTGTTGATAATCCGCCTCCAGGTGAATCTCGTCTCCCAATACTCCATCTTAGCAGTCTGTTAAGTCAGCTAAAAGGGAGTATGACGTGGCTGAAGTATTTGAAGTACAGGTTGGGAGAAATCTATTCTCCGTTACTATCGGCTTCACTTTATCAATTAATCAACTTTTAATAATAAATGTACAGCTTTTGCTGGAAGATCGACCATCAATTGTTTACTTAACTGAAGGTGCGTTCAACGGTTAGTATTCCATAGATAATCCAATGACTTCGAGTAGTTCAAAGCGTGAGTCCTAGTCCGCCATGTAACGTTGGGATGATGGGCAGCATTCCTGAGTATAACGCGCTTTCGTAGAATGTGGTTGTGGTCTACAATGTGGATAAATGTTTCTTCCCTGGTAATGCCTTCTTATAGGTCAATAGAAATATCTCCGAACTATAAATCCCTCTTTAGACCATCCAGCGATATCTTCAATGCATTTCTCAATTCCTTTACCGTCAAAGGTCCCAAACATCAAAGCTTATGTTTCCAATGCCCATTGTGGATAAATCATAGCATGTATGACTTAACTGCAATAACCTTGTTGTAGGATCCTTGTTAACGTCATCCGAAACCTAGTTTGATTCCTATAAGAAGTTTTGCTTATGGTGTCATAAGGCGACTTTAGTGGTTACGCTATCCTCCTTAAAATGCCGTTGTAAGGTAAGGTGCACAATCGACAGTCGATTATCCCTTGTTGCGAACAAAGGGCATGAAACTCTGGCTGCCGCTAAAACTTTTTATTAAGAATCTGAAAGCGATTTAATGCGTTACGACTAGCATATACTTTTGAAGGGGTCGAACAGAAGCTCAAACTGCAGTTTCATCATATATTTTACATTTGTAATCACATTGGTAAAAAAAAAGCCAACGGTGGTGACGTTAGCGCGATGTAAAGTCGCCCCTTATTTTGTGTAATTGACATTGCACTTAATAATAATAATAATAATAAAAAAAAAACGAGGACGGAAGCTAATTTCGGCAAGCCGCAGTTTTAATACCCTTGCAGACTTTGCCGAAATTGCTCAAATTGAAAAGGTAGCGAAAGGAATAAGCTTTACATAAATAAACTAGATTTATGTCATGTCAATAGCTTTTATACTGCAAAAATGTCATATAAAAAAAGAAAAAAGGGATATTTTCGGAGCCTTTAACAATTTTTCCTACGGAAGCTATAAGATATAGACGTCCGATCGGCCAGCGCTTATACCCTGATCAAGATATGCGTAAATAAATTAGACTTGGAAAAATGTATGTCAATAGCTTTTACACTGCGCGAAATATATTATGAAAAACATCAAATTTGGACCGATTTTACCCTATTGTTCCTATGGGAGCTATAATATATTGACGTCCGATCAGCACGCGCTTTTACCTTGATCAAGGTATGCATAAAAAAATACGATTTGGAAAGATTCATGTCAATAGTTTTTACACTGCGCGAAATATCATAAATTCTTGCAAGGTATATCCGATTGTTCCTATGGAAGCTATAGGATATAGACGTCCGATCGGCACACGATTTTACATTGATCAAGGTATGCATAAAAAATACGATTTTATGTCAATAGCCTATATACTGTGCGAAATATCCTGAATATTATAAAATTTTAACCGATTTCACCCTATTGTTCCTATGGGAGCTATAGGATATAGACGTCCGATCGGCACGCGCTTTTACCCTGATCAAGGTATGCATAAAAAAATACGATTTGGAAAGATTCATGTCAATAGCTTTTACACTGCGCGAAATATCATCAATTCTTTCAAGTTATATCCGAATGTTCCTATGGGAGCTATAGGATATAGACATCGGATCGGGGCGGTTTTCAAACTTGATCTGCGTACACATGTTTTAGGACAACTGTGAAAGTTTCAGATCGCAAGCTTTTAAACTGAGCTCGCAAACGGTATTGAAACAGAAGAAACTTCAAACCAAATCAGCTTTGGTTGTTGTTCTGCGAGCGGAAGGTGCCTGCATTCCCTACCGACGACTGAATTTTAGGGCGGACAGAAACAAGCGTTTTCGCCGCTCGAAAAAAACATAGCAAACAAAAATTATCCATTTTATAATGCTATCCTACCAAAAATTGGATAAATAAACTTTTATATTGTTTAAGTTTTCGATTAAAATTTGAATATATATTAAAAATCATTAAAAACTTACTTCTTGATTTAAAATTGAAATACAAATTTCAGAAAATCACTTCGAATATTTTTTTCTGTCCTTTATAGTGATTCAACAATTTGTTATTTTCCAATATTAAAACAAGAGAGAACGCTATAGTCGGGTGCCCCGACTATCAGATACCCGTTACTCAGGTAAAGGGAGTGCGAGGGAGATGGAGATAGAAACTTTGATCACGCATAACTTTTTAACGAATGGTCCGATTTGAAAAATTTCTTCTACATTTCGATAGGTATTGATAAACACAATAAAACTGCATTTTTACTTTTCCTATGGGAGCTATAGGATATAGACGTCCGATCGGCACGCGCTTTTACCCTGATCAAGGTATGCATAAAAAAATACGATTTGGAAAGATTCATGTCAATAGCTTTTACACTGCGCGAAATATCATCAATTCTTTCAAGTTATATCCGAATGTTCCTATGGGAGCTATAGGATATAGACATCGGATCGGGGCGGTTTTCAAACTTGATCTGCGTACACATGTTTTAGGACAACTGTGAAAGTTTCAGATCGCAAGCTTTTAAACTGAGCTCGCAAACGGTATTGAAACAGAAGGACAGACGGACAGACTCCCCTATTGATCCTGATCGAGAATATTAATACTTTATGGGGTCGGAAACGTCTCCTTCGCTGCGTTACAAGCTTCTGACCAGAATTATGATACCCTCTGCAAGGGTATTAACACAAATCAAAGACAAACTTACATTAAGTATGACTCAAAATGATAATCTGGCTCAGCATCAACGCGAGCAAGACGAGCGTCGGCTCTCTTTACAGCGAAGCAACGCTTACTTTTCATTTGTATCAACAAAAGACACTAACGCTGAATCGAACCACTAACCATACAACATATAGACTGGTCATTTCATACAAGCAATATGGACACTCAAAAAACTTTGCGGGAGGCCCCACAGCTGTTTGCGGCAGGCCCCGGACACTTCGTGTGCCTTCGGGTTTTTTTAGCTCTCATTCTTATTCTCATTTTGACGCTCGCGCGCTCATTATTCGAGTTCGGTAGTTCAGTCGCAGAGACATAGAGTAAGAAACTATATAGAGGTTTCATTTGCTCTGCCCGGGCCTCTGCCAAAGCTCTGCTGAGAGCCATGTTCGAAGCTAACTTCTTCTAACTTCGGTTTCTCACCACTTCTAACATGTGCGAAGCACAAGCAATAGTATGGGGAGTTCTCGCACCTATCCTTAGGAATAAGAGCGACCAGTCCAGCTGCAGAATCTCACCTTGGGCATGGAATGAAGCTCGATTTGCAAAACTCTCTTTTTTTCCGTTTTTCGCCTAGGTGGCATCACAGGAAATGTCCCTCGAGAGCGCAGGCAGAGCAAATGACGGCTCTATACATTATTACTCTATGTCTCTGCGACTGAACGACCGAACTCGAGTAATGAGCGCGCGAGCGTCAAAATGAGAATAAGAATGAGAGCGAAAAAAACCCGAAGGCACACGAAGTGTCCGGGGCCTGCCGCAAACAGCGCACTATGGGGTAAATGACCACTTTATCTGGCATTAACCCATTTTTTAAAAATGCTCCAAATGGAATAAAATTAGTGTGTACGTATTAAGAAAACATAACACTATTATGCCTTAAACTCAAAATGTTATTATTTAACAGTTTTATGTTAGCATAACAGCTGTAAAGTCAGATGTTTCATCCGAAAGCACGCACGCCAAGTTTGCACATTTATTGCCGTGGTTTTTGATTTTCATTTGTTCGCATAAAACTTAACAAACACAAAAATCAACTCTTGAATATAGATTTCCCAGGTTTGGACTATATGTTAAATGTTATTAATTGCTTAAATTGTACGTGTTTATACTAACTTTTGTTAATTTTATAAATGCATCTTAAGCTGGATTTTTAGAAACAAATTTCAACTTTAGATAGGATTTTAAAAAGGAGTTTTGCATTATTTTGCAGTGCGTCCAAGTATATGTTGTAGCGTTGTCAATTCTGAGCAAAAAGCTCAAAATTCAAATTGCTCACTATTGGTGCAATTTGAATTTTTAGATAACCTCACTTTCTCCAACGCCGACTTGGTTGCTGTTTGGGATAGCGAGAAGGGCCGGCTTGAGCAAGAAAAGGCTATACAATGTTTGATTTATAATATGAGGACCATTTTTATATGTTTGTCCTGTCAGTTGCCCGTCAATTTGGACAAATTCGAATCATTTTGCCTACAAACTGGCGAATTGATAGTCGATATGTGCCTGTGGCTGCCGATGAGTTTTGAGTTTGATGGAATTTTTTCTTTTCGCTTTTGTTGCACTTATTATTATCCACTTTTTATAGGCATAGAGCAACAAATTTCAGCTCCTTAAATTTCATTAATTTATTTTTAGTTTTAACCAATCGTTCCTATGGGAGCTATAGGATATTGTTTCCTGATCCAAACGATTTTCACACTATATGTGCCTAGGGACAAATAATGATGATTGGAAAAGTTTCATGTCGATATCTCCAAAACTGACCGAGTTATTAATTAATGCCACAAAAACAGGTCAAAAACCCCATAGTGCAGCGGTGGGGCCTCCCGCAAAGTTTTTTGAGTGATCGAACCCTCTTAAATTGATCGAACGCGAGGATTAACCCCAATCCTGTTCGGTGAATTTAAGCCAATAGTGAACGACAGATCTCCACGTCGGTGCTATCTACGACTCAAAGCATGGTAAGCGATAAGTCCACCTTTCCCCACATCAATGGCCTATGTGCTTGGCTACGATTACTAGCACAGTAACCTCAATAGTCACTGCAACCGGAACAACAACAACAACTGCAACTGCATCAGACGTACTCACGATACCATCGATCGGTCAAGTGGCCGAATCGAGGACTTTCACGAGCGCAAAACTGACCAGCGCACTGCCGTCAAAAACAAGTTCGACCGTGCAGACTGGAATGGACCGCTACATTCAAATAAAGCGCAAATTAACAAGAAAAATAACTACTACACTTATCAGCTTAAAAGCAGCAAAGGACAACAAGTAGTAATTAAGGGCATTGAAGCAGACGTACAACCAACAGAAGTAGATCATGCACTTAGGGAGAACGGATTTGAAGTAAAAACTGTTACCATTATAATTAATTGAAATCGACGCCCGCAATCCTTATTCAAAGTGGAACTGGTACCAGCGCTTAAAGTTTGGAAAAGGAATGAAGTGCATCCCATCAACAAGCTCCAGTACTTACTTCACAGCAGAGTCTCTGTTGAGGAGCCGCATAAGCGCAATGGCTCGGTACAATGCTCAAAGTGACAAGAATGTGGACACACGAAATCTTACTGCACGCTTCGCCCCGTATGTGCAGCTTGTGGCGAGCTTCATGGCTCTGCAGAATGCAAATTAAACAAAGGGGACCCCAGCAACAAGAAATGTGGAAAATGTGGAGGTAACCACAGGGCAAACTATAGAGGTTGTCCGGTTTACAAGGAGCTGAAAAGCCGGATCCAACACAAAGTGTCTACATTTCGGTCCCAGAACGCACCGTTGATACCTTCGAGGTCTAACCCTGACGTCTTTTTTTCAACTGCATGGAGATCTCCAATTAGGTAGCTCAAACGTTTCCAAGAGCGTAAGCTTTGCGAGCGAACTGAAACCCAACCTTGCCGGCACTACTATTCAATGATGAAATATCACCTGCTGCCTCCTACCAGCCTATTGAGCAAACAGGTACCAAAATGGAAACATTGATATGTAACCTGCAACGAAGTATGCTAGAGTTCATGAAATTTATGGAGACGACCATGCAAAGTCCGATGAGAAATCAAGATATCTTGATTCAGTTACTTCAGAACACTTTATCAAAATAATCAATGGCTTCTCTGTGTATAGCAATGTGGAATGCTAACGGCGTTCCACGGCACAAACTTGAGGTAGCTCAATTCATTAGTGATAACAAAATCGATGTCATACTCCTTTCTGAAACACACCGTACAAACAAATACAATTTCAAAACAATTTCCGTGGGTACTTGTTTTCCAGTACAAATCATTCTGAAGGAAAAGCACATGAAGACACCGGAATTTTATTCAGAAACCAAATAAAGCATCAGTTCCACAATGAGTTCGCAACAAACTATTTGCAAGCCACTTCTATAAATCTTCAAAAGGAAGGTCAAAATAAAACTCTAGCGGCTGTATACTGTCCTCCCCGCTTCACAATAACCGAAGCACAGTTTATGGACTACATAGAAGCAGAAGACTATAACGCCAAGCACACGCACTGGGGATCTCACCTTGTGAGCGCCAGTTCACTGTCAGACCTATCATCGGACCACTCACCTGTGCTTCTTAGTCTACACCAGCGCCCAAAAACCAAAGACAATCCTTCCAAAATAACATCAAACAGAACGAACTGGCTCTAATTTAAAAGTTTGTTAAAAAAGTTTGTTAACATTAGCTAAACCCACGGATGAACAACGTAGAAGACATAAACAGCTTCATCAACACGCTCGAGTCCGTTTTGGTCTCAGCGGCTCGAGTATCAACACCCCAAAGAAGAAACTCAACGTACAACCAAAGATACACAAATGCACAAATCGAGAGGCTGGTCCAGGAAAAGCGCCGATCACGCCATTAGAGCAACTATGTAAAGCAACTATGTAGAGCAACTATGTAGAGCAACTATCTCCAACCAGCTCAAAGTAGAGCCTGTGGAGGGCTCATTTCACACTAAGCACACCAGTTAAAACCGTTACCCCAATAAGGACTACATCTGGTAATTGGGCCCTTAGTGACAAAGATAGAGCCGACGCATTCGCTATCCATCTTCAGAATGTCTTTCAGCCAAAGCCAGCATCAGACGTGCTAGCTATACAGCCACGAGTAGAAGACAACGTACACGATCACATTGAATTTACGCCGAGTGATATAGCCAAGGTCATATAGGACCACCTGCAACCACAAAATCTCCAGGTTGGGATCTAATAACTCCGAAGATGATTATTGAGCTTCCACAATGTGCCATTTTCACCATATGCCAGATCTTCAATGCAATGATGAGAGTCGGCTACTTTCCTGAGAAAGTAAATGAAGTCGATCATCACACTGATACCTATGCCTGGAAAAGACCACACAGCCGCATCATCTTATAGACCTAAAAATATACTATCATGTCTATCAAATCTTCTGAAAAGTGCCTATTGACCCGAATTGTACCGTATCTAAGAAACCACAACAACGAAAAACAGGTACACCGTATAACATCGGAAATTCGAACCGGATTTGAAAACAGGGAATACTATACTACCATATTTTTGTAAGTTTCTAAGGACTTTGACAGGGTATGGCTTAACGGCCTAATTCATAAAGTATTTTATTTAAGGTTGGTAGCCTGCACTGTTTTATAAACTCCCTCACTCCTCTTAGTCTGGACTACAAGATACTAATCTTCAACCCAGTCCTAAAACCAATCTGGACATATGTCTCTCAGTTATGGGGGAGCTCCAGTAACAGCAACGTAGCAATTATGTAGAGAGCTTAGTCGAAGATCCTCAGAACCATCACCGGTGCACCGTGGTACGTTCGGAACAATAACATTCAGAGACATCTGAATATACTCCCCGTCAGAGGTGAAATACCGCAAACCATGGAAAGATACTACAATAAACTGTCAACACACCCAAACCAACTTGCAAGAGCTCTAACCAGAGTGAGCAGCCGCTCTCGTCTTCGTCGTAACGACCTTCCAATCCAGCAATAAGAATTAGGAACGTTTAAATTAAGTTCAGATAAACTGAAATAATAATATACTAGTTTTAAAGATTTTAATACTTTTTGTTAGTCTCGTCAAAAGATTTAAAAAATTAAAGCCAAGTTATAAACAAAAAAAAAAGAATCTTTCCACTATATAACTGAGCTGTTGACTGATCTGGTGGGAGTCCGCCGTTTTGCGAAAAAGGTCGAATTTTGACAGTGCTTATCCCATGCTTAGACAGTTATAGATTGGAGATTGTTTACTAGATGATAAATGATCTAATGAGTTGCGTTGCAGAAAGGGATATTTAGACATGTAAATGCGGTGATGCATACTTTTGTAGCATTGAGCAGCCTTTTTCCTTCATTAGTTGGGGCTGATCATACAAAGAATTTATGTGATTAATACTGTTGCCGTGAATTGTAATACTGTTGGACAACGAGGCTCCAGGCTGTAGCGTAACTTATTCCAGTAAGGGTCGTCTGATAAATATCTGTTGAAAATGGAATTTTTGTATTGTAGACAGAGCCGTGCTGTCGTGAATAAGTTGAGTAAAGGTTGCTTTAAAATCTCCCTGAAACTGAAGCCCAACCGAAGTAGAAGTTAGTTTGAATGCAAGCGAGGAAAATTAAGACTGGAAATATATGTGCTTTACTTTTCCCGCCATCCTTTTTAAAGTTTCTATGTAATAACCATCGCAAGATGTTGTACCGTAGCTAAACCGTCGATCGCTTAAAAAATACCCTCACCTCTTGCAGAACTTGCGTGTTCTTCCTTGCTTTGAGTTTACTGCGAGTTTTTCCGTTTGATATGCAGCTGAAAGTCCGTTAGTTTCGCAGTTAACTTCTTCTTTTTGCTCGTCGTTCTATGCTGCAGTGAGTGTAGATTCTAGCGAAAGCACCGTGTTGCGTTATCATTGTCTTCTTTGTGCTCGTCGTTTGGCCAAGTTCGGACCATGTTTGCCATGAGCTGGGTTTGGTTTATTAACAATTGGAGTCTTATTACCTATGTAGATGTAGTTTCTTGCATTCGATGTTTCTTCTCCAGGTTAGTCGTCTGTCGAGGTGGACGCCAAGATACGTTAATTCGTTAACTTGGGGAATCGGCGTACTATTCAATGATATTGGAGGGCATGTTTGCCTGTTAAGAGTAAACGTTATGTGTCTAGATTTTTGTTCATTTATTTTAATATGCCAATCAGATAGCCACCACTCGACTACGATGAGGTTATTGGCTTGTTGTGTTGAGTCTCGGCGTGGGCAGCGACTTAGAATTGCAGTGTCGTCAGCGAACCCAGATGTTGTTAGCTTCTCGTTCGTAGGAATATGCGCTGTATATAGGACGAACAGAGTAGGCCCAAGTGTGCTTTCTTACGGGACTCCAGCTTCGATAATGTAGTCTACAGATGTTGTTGTGTTGGACCTTACTACAAAGACTATGTTGTAGAGATACGAAGTAGTTTATGAGTGTATGTAGGCAAGTGTGTTTTGATTTTATGCTTGAGGCCATCGAGCCAGACTCGATCGAAAGCTTGACTGTGTATATTTCTGATGTTATTCTGTTAACTTATTCGATTGTTCCATGGCTTTGACCGAAGCCAAATTGATGTGCCGGTCTTTTCCGGGCTATCATTTTGATATAGTTATCAGGTCACCGCCCGGAGCGTTTTTCGGTTTCAGTTCCCCGATGATTTTCGCGATCTCTTTTGGCCGAAAAAATTTTGGAAAGGAAATAGTTTTATATTCTATTTGAGGTAGGACAAATGGATCAGTGGCAGGGTTCGCTGGAAGACGCTTCGAGAGTTTCGGCTCTATCTTAGTCGCTGCGAGCCCAGCTGCTGAGTTTCTAATAGGTGAGAGCTCAGATTTGGCGAAAGTTTTCCGATGTAGCAACTTTCCTTAAGACGTTGTATTAGAGATGGCAATCTGCCTTTTTTTCCAGTACAAGATGTACTGTTGTTTCAGAGCTTTGAAGAAGAGTTATTAGTACTGGCGAATGATCTGATGAAATGTCAGAAAGTGCTTTGGCGATTATTATGTTGCGTGGAATGTTTTTTGTCAAAACCTATTAAGTCTGGGATTTTTTTGGAGTCTGCTGGCCAGTATTATTCTCACCAGCAACATTCCCAACACCGTAAAACGCTTAAGTCGTTTTGCCTTAAACGTCAAGGACCGCTAGCTTAGAGATGGGGCGTTTAAGTGCACTTGTTGATGTCTGCACTTCCGCAATTCGGATTTGACCATCTTTAGTTTTCAACGTTTGGGAAACAAGGCCCTTCTTCCAGCCTTCTCTGGGTTGATTTTCGTCAAAGATCAAGACTAGATCTCCGATTAGAATTGACTTGGTAGGTGCAAACCATTTAGTGTGTTTCGTTAACTCCTTTAGAGTTACTTCTAGGACACGCATTGTTGATTGAAACATAGTCCAATATGTTGCTAAGTTTTATGATTGCATTATATAATTGCCTTCTTTTGGGAGTCACGATACGTGATCGACAGTGCGTATGTTTGGCATTATAGTTTCATGCAGCTATGAAGCAATCTCCAAGTAATGAATTGTCCATCAGAAATTGTAAAGAGAAGCGGCATTAGACAGCGGCTTTGGAAAGGTGTCCGTTACCTGACTGCACTTTTATAGACGTGCTCTGCAATTAGTTAGTTATTGATTAGGATGACGGTTCCGCCGTGGTCTTTACCGTCTGGATGATCTGTGCAGTAGGAGGTGTAACCTCTTATTTGGAAGTTGTATTTGATTGCATAATGTCGATACGATTTTCATTCAGGAACTGTGTTACAACTAAAAAACCTTGTTCTGGGCTTGTACCTGTGATTGCATGATCATTTTCATGAAGGACATAAATTTATTTCATTGGTCGAAAGCGTTGCCTTTATATACCCCCAATCAAAGATGTCATTAGTTTTCCTCAGAATATTGTAGACACCAACATATTTTTGTGCCCATATCAGAGCGAATAGTGCTGGGAACGTCTCGTCTATTCACGAAATTTCTGATGACTACAATGCATGAATCGGATAATAAGTCCTTGGGAAGTTCTAGGTGTATAGCTCTGACCGTTAAACACATAAACAAGGCATGTGTTGTTTCATTGGGACGCCCTATTGTTACAAATAGGGGGCAAAGTAGTCAAGCCCAGTGTAAGTAAACGGTCAATTGTACGGCGTAACCCTATTTTTAGGCATTTGCCCCATAAGGGTTTTTGTTTTTGCAGTACTGACAGGACGATTTAGCTCGTTTGACTGCTGTACGTATTTCGATCACCCAGAACTTGCGACGTATCTCGCTTACTATTAGTTCGTCATTTTGATGGTGATATATTTTATGAAAGTTCAATATAATTAAGTCGGTAAGTGGATGCCCTTTGGAAGTATTATTGGCTGACTAGTACTTACGGTCAGCCTGCCTTGCACGACCAATAAACCATCTTCATTTAGACCGGTTGACAATGAATATATTGGGCTACATTTAGAAATAAAATCATTTTGCCGAAGAGCGCTTATTTCTTCAAAATATGTGTGTTGCTGTACTAGCTTATATAATGTTTTCTCAGCATTGACCAATTCTTTGTTTTTTCGGATGTTTCCTATGAATCTGAGCATCCAACCCATCGTTCACTTTAGACGCATAAAGTTTAAAAAATGACCAATGTCTATTGGTGGTTCTATCGCCATTGTCAGAACAATCTTGCGCTTTTCGTTTGAGTCATCTGATAATGGGATCGTTTTATCGATTGATGTCCAGACGGATTCCTGTTCTTTCAGAAATAATAGGCCTTAAGTCCACACAGCTTGCGAATCATATTCTTGACACTTGGTAGTTAGCGTCGCATTATCAGCTGGGTTTAAGAGAGTTGGTACCCAACGGCATTTATTTTCCTTTGTTGTGTCCAGAATTTCGGCACCGACAACAACTTTCGCATAGCACATTTAGTTTTTCGTGCAACGAAGGAAGTTCCAATATTGTCGCCAGATATGATTCGCCAATAAGCCACTGCAGCAAATGCCTGCTCACTTGTGTCGACGAATATGTGAAGTTCTTTTTTGATATCTGAAGCTAAGAACTTTGGAGAAAAAGCAACGACTAATTTGAAAATTATCCATTCTTTGAAACGCTTATATATGTTATCGTTAATTAAGTCATTCCTGGTAATTCCTGTACGCAAGATATCCTGCACTAAAACTTTGCCAATTATCATAAGATCAGCCAGCATACCAAACGGGTCGTACACTGACATAATTATACTGAGAAGATGTCTCTTGTTTGGAACTTTTATTCCTTGCTTTATTTTCTTATCAACTCTGTTCATTTTAATATCAAACAAGAATGCATTCTTTTTTACTTTTTACATTATTTATTAACGATCTTCCCTCAATTATAAGTCATTCTCGCGTACATATGTACGCAGATGATGTTAAGTTGTGCCTGCAGTATAAGGACATTTCCTGCCATTTAGACTTGCAATCCGATCTAGATAATTTTCAAAACTGGTGCCGAGATAATTTACTAAATTTAAACGCATCCAAGTGCAAGCTTATGACTTTTTATCGGGTCAATCCGATATATGCGACTTACACATTAAGTGGCAGCTCTTTGGATATAATAACTCTTATAAACGATCTTGGCGTTCTCTTGGACCCTAAACTAAAATTTTCAAACCACATTTCGTCCATGGTTAATAAAGCCAGAGGAGTGCTTGGATTTATTAAAAGGTGGTCAAAAGGATTCGATGATCCTTATTTAACTAAAACTGTATTTATTTCGTTAGTCCGTCCGATTCTGGAGTATGGGTCTCCCGTCTGGAGTCCGCAAAACGGAATACATATTGGTCGTATTGAATCAGAAAAAACTTTCTTCTTTCAGATTATTGTGTTCTGACTATAATAGATTTTTTCCTATAATCTCAAATCTTGACTCTCTGTCGCTCTTAAAACGATTAATACTAGCTTCATTGGCACAAAATTGATCTTACTATTACTTTACATACCTAGGATCTTATCGATGGAACTGGAATCGAGCTTTAGTTATGGAGAAATTGTAATGTCTGGCGAGCTGATTCTTTGACCTTTACTTGGAAGAACATTTCTCGGATGTCGGCGCATACAGCTATTATGCCCTGTCGAAACTGGAATAGGATGTTAAGAAGTGAAGGATTTTCGTCCGGTCCCTTTAAAAATTGGCTGTTTAATCATCTTATTTGATTTATTAATGTTATGCACACCAAAGTGAGGGAGATACCATGTTCGTGGGCCGACCTTTTCTGCTTCTTCTTTTGTCTATTTTCGGGCATATCCTTTATATACAAAATCCATTGAGGCCTTTCTATATTCATCCTGCTTGTCAGAATCGAAAATCTTGCGCTCAGTCGTGTGAAGTCGTTTTATAGCCATATCAAAACTATTAGGAAGGATTATATTATCATGACTCCACAAAAGAGCTGTCTCATAACACTGGTTTACACTTTCTGTACTTTCTTTTAATATTTTTGGAACCTTGACAATTTAATTTGATTCTAATACATTATTTGGTAACTTAACCAGAAGGCTCTCTGTATTGAAATATTCCGCCATTAAATCATTTAAATCGATCGTATACATATGAAAGTCGGTGTTTATATCATTATAAGGATTTCCTTGTTGAGGCTGTGTGGATCCATATGCTAGCCACCCTAAAGTAGCCTGAACGGCTACTAAACAGTTTTTCAAATGAACACTTCGAAGCGTTTTGGTTAAATGGCCATTTTCCACTCCTATCAGAATACATGGCTTCGCACCTCCGTACCCCTTAATTGGCAAGCTCCTTAATTTTGTATATTTGTCATTAAGGGAATCAATGTCAAGAGATTGTACAGGCAGTTCCAAAGACGGAGCTGTGCTACCTGTTAAGGGCAACCAATTTGTTACACCTTCTACATTTAGTACATTTTATCGATGGAATTACTTTTTTGTGATTTCCTATCCAGTTGAGTGCCATTTTTTGTGCGTCTCCAGTCACACCAAGTTTTTCTGCCAAATCTGCATCTATTAATGATGCAAGGATCCTTCATCTATAAAGGCAAATACTTTGATAATCGATCTATTTGGTCCAGTGACCTCAATTGGCAGCACCTTAAATAAAAGCATCGATGTGCTGTTTCTGACTGTGGGGATATTTGCTGGACTACTTTCTTGTGGCTCTTGAACTGTTTCTGTCGAACTATTAACAGCGACAAGCTTCTTATCCTGATGTAGCATGTAATTATGAAACGACTTACAGTTTTCGTCCTAAAAAATACGTTTCTTCTAACACACGTTTAAGTTGTGCCCCTGTCAAGAACATCCAAATCACACTTTTAGTTTCTTGACCATCAACCACCTATTATTTACGTCACTCTTGGTAAATTTTTCACAGTCCTCAAAAATATATTGGCCCTTGCATTCATAGCATTTCATTTTCCTTTTATCCTTAGACGACTCCTTGGTTATCTGCATCACCATCTTTTGATTTGATCCTTTCTCATGTCTGGAGTTTGTTTTACATGATTCAGTTGTAAGAGCAGTTTGTGATATATCCATTGCAATTTTATCTATCCATGAACTAAAATGTCCTAGATCAGCATAAGGTTGGATACCTGATGCATATGTGGTCCATTATATACGAGTTCGCATGGGTAGCTTACTTATAAGGTCACTTAATAGGACAGGGTTTTGCAGATGCTGCAAAGTGTTAGCAGATTTAAGAAATATGATCAGGTTTGATACCTTTGCTGCAAATGATATAATTTTGCCCAGGTTGTTTTCTGAGATCTGCTGTATTTCAGATACCTTTTCTAACTGACTCCTAATAAGCAGTCCTGATTGTCCATACACCAAAAGTCGATGTATAGCTGCCCAAAGTAGCAGCATCGGGACGCAGTCCTCCGTGTGAGGACACCAGGCCATGAATGCCGCTCTGTGTGACACCCGAAAGTGATGAACTGCTGATTGAAGAAGCCATTCCAGGATGCAATACTGCAGATGATGAAGCCAGTCCATAGATGCCGCCCTGTGCGACACCCGAATGCGATGAACTACTGATCTAAGAAGCAATTCAAGGATGCAATCCTCCATATAAGAAAGCCATGGCATAGATGCTGCCCAGTGCGACATCCGATTGCGATGAACTGCTGATTGATGAAGCAATTCCAGTATGCAATCCTCCATATGAGGAAGCAACGCCATTGATGCGATGAAGCTGCTCCAATATGTAGCCCTCCATGTGAGGACACCAGGCCATGAATTTCCGCCCTGTTTATCAGCGTCAGAACCTAAAGAACTTACTTTTTTCTTAAAGTCAGTAAACTCTTCGGTCATCGCATTAAAGTTTTCACATTTCTGTCCGTCTGCAATTGCTGTTCGACCAACGTCTTCTCCATGAAGTCCTGCAAGTTCATTATTGGAGTTTCCTTGTCCTTTTCTACAGTATCATCCTTATTTTCACTTAGTGGATGCATGTAGTCCTCATCGATGTTTGGATTCCCACCTTTTCTTAGCGTCGAATTGTGGACATGATACATTTTTTTCAGAAGTTCTTTTTCCGCGTGTCAATACCATTTAGGCGTCATAAAAAAATGAAGAGTGAGACTATATGCTCTCTTTTTGCACAGGTTTTAAATAGGCCACTTTAAAACGTAATAAAAATGTTACGTGTCAGCCAAAAAACTTTGAATACTTTAATAAAACACTTCTGTTTGCGATCGGCGACTATATGTATTTATTAAAAAAATTGTTTTCAACAGGCTGCGGTTATTTAATTGTATATTTGCTCATATCAACGATTAGCGATAACGACGAAATGATAATTATAAGTGTTAGACAACGTATTTATAAGATGAGCTGAAATTGGAATACCGGGTAACTCAAGTGTATCGAATTTAAATAAAGATGGTGAAATTCAAAATTTTATTTTCACTAGCAACACGCTCTTTATTTGGTTCGTCGCTCATTTAATTTTTAGTTGATAATAATTTTTTTTTTATTGTGTTTTAGCGTCTTTTTGCTTTTTTTTAATACACCAGTTTAGCTTTTATATTTTATTTTTCCGGAGCTTGCGCAAAACACGTCCGCTTTGACTGCACTACTTATAAAATAGAAGATCTTAAGACTTTTCATTTTTATCAGAATAAATGAGAATCAGTATATGTATGGTTTTTTAATGTTCCCCAATTCTTCCTTTAATTAAAACAGTCGGATATTATTTTATAAATATTTGTAAAAGGTGCTATTTTTTAATGTCACAAACCAAATCTCTGTAACATATATAGACAAAAAAATGGCCATATATTATAAAATACAAAAAAAAAGTTACCATACGAAAAATTTCAAGTGCCATTTTTTTCATACCTGTGATTTAAATTTTTAATCAAGTTTTCTAAAATTGTGTTTGTATTTAATTTATTCATATTTCAATGTAGAATATACTTCAAAAATGTAGTATAATTGGAAATTATATTTCATTAAATTACCAACCAAGCTTGCACTTTTCAAAAGGAATTATTGATGTCCTATTCTATCAAATCTGAGTTTTCGATTAAGGCGTAAAACTTACATGGGTAACATTTGTAAGCGATTTCGACGAATTTATGTAATACCTCACAGGGATCTTCACCAGAAAGCGTTTTGAAATTGGCGGCGAACTTACATTTGCTCTTTTTCTGGCAGGCATCTACGACGGCCTGCAACAGAGCGTACTGCAAAAAGAAAGTGAAAATTAATTAGAAGCGAGTTGGAAGCACTTAACTTATTATCTTACTTTTCGTTTCTGTTTATTTTAGATATATTTATTTATTTATTTATAATATTTTGTTCACTTTATCAAATCTTTATATAATAACTTAACTAACTGGCACGTCGAATGACACAGAATCGAAGAGCCCTAATCTTTTTAATGATGGTCACCTTACTAATTTGGTTGAATATTGACCATGTGGGCGGCTTTGGGTTTCTTGAGGGGTTAAAGTATACAAAAACTGTTGCCCCTTTGTCAACCGGACATAAAAGCGTGTTTTGATTATCGGTTGTTAAAGTGAGGGCAAGGCATAAATCACTTTGGTTAACGGCTTGCAGTTTACCAACTTGGTTTCTGTCGACAGGGAAGGAGTCTTCGGCAGACCCTTTCTAGAGAGTACGAAATCCAGAGAAAGCAGTAGAGCTTGGGAAGAGAAGTGAGAGGAAATGCTTGGAACTGGTGACTCCCGCTGAGCCCCAATGATCGAGGAAAAATTCTATCCCAAGTTTACTGTTGCTTTGGTTAGGAACTGCAGACTTTATGTCTAGCGGCTCAAGAACCGCAAAACCTTGACCCGCAAACGTTACACTCTACTCACTCGTGACATCAAGCAGCAGGTAATTGCAACTTCAATCTTGCGACAGGTTATATCAAGATCTGCCCAACAGGGCACAAGATTTAATAAGTATGGGTTACCTGCGCCTAGGTACCTAAATCACTTGTGGTAGCACCCCAATTACTAATGAGCTCGAAAGTATTCCTCAGTTAGTTAATTTGACACAATGCTTATCTCAGAGACTTATACCTGATATCGAACGGAGCGTGCGTGCTAGTCAAACTATCAATTTGGGCGAAATAGCGGTAGCAGTACTTCTGACTACTGGAATATTTTTGAGTTTGGACAAAAATATATCGCTGGGCCGACTTCAAAGCAAAGCAGCGACTCTGGGGCAGTATAATGGCGAACCCGAGAGGCACAGCGCTTTATTCTCTTGCCAGCTCAGCAACCCAAATGCTGACACTTACTACCCATACATAAAATTCTACATATCTGGTGAGATGTGGGTATAACGAGTCTTGTTCCCCCTGGTGCCAATATTAGGTTCTTCCAAGATGAGCTTAATAATGCTTTTATTCTCAACACGGAGTCAAACACGGCGGAGGATGTCGATTAAGCTGTCCAAATATGTGTTAAAAAGGTTAAAGATGCTGACAAAATGGGGACCTTAATACTGTGCCCACAGCTCTAACTACCTAATAATACGCAAGACGACATTGCCACCTTTGCAGACTACTTCAGATCTCCTTCAGATATATTTTGATGGAATATTGCCATAAACCTTGATATGTTTACTCTCTTGGGGGGGTATCTGGAAAAAAATTTTGAAAGCACTTTCAAAGTAAGCACGACAGTTCGCAATCATGACGAAAATAAAATTTTTCTTTTAACATTTTGATAGTCTTCATAGTCTCCATCTTAATATTTTTCAATAGATGGAAGCCGAATACAGAGAAAACTAGGGGCACTGGTTGCAAAACACCAGTAACACAAGTGGCGAATGTTTCGCAAAAACACATGTCCGGCGCTAAGAAGAAAGGAATATGAAACCAAGTAAACACACCTTAAAAAGGCGAACATTTTCAAAAAAAATTAACCACACATTAGTTTTTTTATTGTGACTAAAAATTATAAGAATGTAAAAAAGGTCATTTCAAAAGCGCCGAGATAATGGACAATTACTTGACCGGGTTATCTCCCAATAAAAAAGTGCATATACTATAAAAAATGTCATAGTAAAAAATATCAATTACAATTTAAAAAAAAATCTACACCTTGGACACCAGCCGAGTTACCGACAAAGCTGCAGCTAAAAGTTCCCGCCGACGCTGCCGCAGCCGAATGTTTCCGTCTGAATTCATTTGCTTTTTTGTTAAGTGTAGTTAACAAATAATAATAATTTTTGTGCCAATACAATATAATACATGTGAGGTGGGTTATTAGTTCACCTCAGTTTTATTATTAATATTATGTATAGATTGTATAAGTTCGAAGAATACAAGTTTACTGCGTAGTTTTCAGCTCTATTCTGCGTCGTTTTTCTGCTTCCGTCCTGCTGCTGTCGTCTCCGCCGAATGCCTCCTGTCGTATCGCTCTCTTTCTGCTGCTATGCTCCTGTTAATCTGCTGTTCTTCTTCTGTTCTGCTGTTACTGTTACTACTGCTGTTCCTGCTGTTATTCTGCTGAGCTGCTGTTGCTGCTACTACTGCTGTTTCTGCTGTTATTCTGCTGATCTGCTGTTACTGCTACTACTGCTGTTCCTGCAGTTATTATTCTCTATTTCTTCTACACAGTCTTACATACATACATTAGTACATATGTTTTTCTATTTAGGACCAACCACAGCAAGGCTGAACTTATAAAAATAATAAGAGTGATTTAGGAATAAACTTTCCTGGTTTATAGATAACTCTTGTGTTCATATATATGTGTATAAACTTTTTGACGGACAGCCTTGACACTAGGCAATCCAGTTGGTACACGGAAAAGAGGAGCTAGATGTCCGAAACACACACTGATCGTGTTACGATCAAGCGACAGCTTAGCTTGTCGGGCTGTGTGAATTAATTTGATTACTTAGGCCCATTTAATATTTATTGTTGAAAGGAAAATAGCTTTCCAAGAAATACGCCCAAAAACGATTAGCTTATGCCGGCAAAAAGGTAACAAACCATTGGACGCCTCTACTTTCGTCCAAATATTTTAGGACTTGGTAACGAATATGATTCTACGCTTGACCCGATCGTTAGCGATTTTGGGATCTTCATCGAAAGATTTCTTTTGATCAATTTGGATCAGGAGACCTACCCAAAAATATTTTGGTCGCGGTAAAAGCTTCCTGGTTTTATCTGATTATGACACTATGGACACTCGGGATTCCCCATCAAAGCTCAGTAATGGTCGTCCGCTACCTAAGACTGCTAAATAAATTTTGATAATGTTTCCCCTCCGAAAAAGGTTAGGCCTTAAATCGCCCTCCTGCATTTGTAAAACGTATAGATCTTATTAAGGACTAGAGTCCTCGTCAAACATTAAACTTTTGGACTATCAGTCAATAAATATAGTCTCTCCTTAACGCCAAGATGACGCCGTAAACTAACTAAAGTTAGTTTGTCTTGCCTTTCAAAAGAATCACAAGCTGCTTGCTCCCCTTTATCTCATGACCTATTTAGGTGCATTAGTTTTGGTTCCAACTACAGTGCTGGCTATCGCAAGTGCCCAATTTTTTAAAGACATTGATCCCCGCAAAAGTGAAGTTACCAAAAAGCAAAAATCAATTCAATTTGTCCCTGAGTATTGATCTATTCCAGGATGGAATTACAGTCCACCAGTTTGGTTTTAGAAGTCTCTATAGTGCTGCTGATGCATCGTGTGGTCAATCATATTTTTAAGGTATTTGAGACAAAACAGTTGTGACGCTGCGCGCACAAAACCAAGTTGTAAATAAAAGAAAGACTAGAAAAATTAAATGAAAGGAGCGTTTAACTCAAATTCAAACCAAGAACGCGCGCGCGCCAACGATCGCGCGCGTAGGGGCACACTAGATCAAGAGAGATGGTCACACTGAGACTGGCCAATCCCACACAGGCGACGGGCACACTAGATCTCGCCGAGCCCTATATAAGACGGACCACGGGCCATAGAAAGGCACTTAGCAGCCAACCGTCTAAGGGTGCAGAGGAAACTCCCCAGTGGTGGTAAGCAGCGAAGTCACTTTTTGGTGGACTAGATCATTCGATCCAAGTCCGCTCATACATTGTAGTTAGCTCCCGTAGTAGTTCCTCCTCCTAGAGGTATCCCTAGGAGACGTCTGATTTCAGGATCACACCTCCTTACGGCACGGTTCACCGGCTGATCTCTCGCTCTCTTGTGGCTGACCTCAGGGTCCCCAAGCACTTCTCTCTCTCTCTCTTGTGGCTGACTTCAGGGTCCCCAAGGAACTCTCTCTCTCTTGTGGCTGACTTCAGGGTCCCCAAGCAACAAATTCTCTCTCTTGTGGCTGACTTCAGGGTCCCCAAGCAACAAACTCTCTCTCTTGTGGCTGACTTCAGGGTCCCCAAGCAAAATATTCTCTCTTGTGGCTGACTTCAGGGTCCCCAAGCAAAACATTCTCTCTTGTGGCTGACTTCAGGGTCCCCAAACCAAACAATCTCTCTCTTTTGTGGCTGACTTCAGGGTCCCCAAGCAACATTCTCTCTCTTGTGGTCGACTTTCGGGTCCCCAAGCACTAAATAGCGCTCTCTCGCTCGTGGCTGACTTTAGGAAGCACCCCATTCTCATTTCAGGCAACACATCCCGTGCTGGCCCTCTCGAACAGCGGAACGGCTCCCGATACCAGGTATTCTAAGTTAACGAAGGAAGCAAAGGCAGCAAGGGCGGCACCCCGCCAAATCGGAGAACTCGTTAGTTGTTAATCAAATGTCAAGATATTTACTGAAATAAAACCTAGTCCTAATCAATAACTAAGTAATTTCCCACGACTTCTACTCTAGGCTGGGTCGGAACTCTCTTTCAGCAACCACGCCTGACACAAACAAATTCTTGTGACAAACCCTGGCCATCCCTGAGCCACCCGACAGCGACGAACCGTCACACAGTGTCTAAAAAGTAAAGTATATTTTCCTCCAACATTCTTTTATTTCCAGCGACCAATACTTGATGGAGTTCCCCAAAGAAGTGTGCTGGGCCCTGTTCTGTATACAATATTCACGTCAGAAATATATCGCTGTTCATCCTGCAAAGTCTCAGTTCGCATTTTCTTCGCTAAACATTCTAAGCACATCGCTTTACACTGAATGGAGTTCCCATCAAGAACTACCCTAGACACGCGACTTACCTAGAAACTGTATATTATGGCTGCCTGTGGTTGCAGTCGGCACAAAGCTGGGGAGATGAGATGGCTGTTGGTAGGCGTCGAGCCTATATAACCACTAATAAAAGTTATAGTATAGCAAAGCAAATAAAAACGGCTATGTTCGGAAAAACAGCTAAAGTCGACGAAATTATTTAAACATCGAAATTATTGACCACAAACAACAAATTGGAAAGGTATTTTACATTCTTGTTTTCATTGGAATTTGGTCCGAATTTCGATAAAACTTCAGGCATTAAGGAAAGTAAAAATGGTCATTGGGCGAAGAAAACTTTTTTTAAGTTCCTCCTTTTTTAGAGATGGGCAAACATGAGAATTTTTTACTTTTCCTTTTATTTCTGGAGAAAAAAATTATCAACACTTAAATTTTTTTTTTTTTTTAATCTGAAAGAACGTGGACAACAAGGAAGCAACTTCGTCAAGCCAAAGTTTCTATGCCCTTGCAGTTATTACAAAACGACTACATTTCGATATCTATGCCTATTTTACTGAAAACAATGAAGGTGTGTCGATTTTATGCTGCATTTGGCCATCGTTTTTATGGCAGCTTTATGATATTGTTGTTCAAATTTTTTTTTTTTTTTTTTTTACTTTTTATAAATGTGGAAATTTTATTCTTAAGATTAGCACACTGCTACCCAGTTGGCAGCTTAATCTAATCGGTTTTTACAAAAATTATACAATTATTAGTCTAATCGTTAATTAGGGCAAGAAGTAAATTCGTAATATATATATATATTTTTTTTATTAATTAAAATAATTTAGGTAATGTTGCTAGGTCAAAATCTGGTCCGGTAGGTCTTGAGGGTGGTGTCGTTTCTGTCTTCTTTTGACTCGATTACTTGGTTTAGCGCTGTTTATAGCAGCGGTACCAAGTTTTCTGACTAGGCGTTGGGGTGCTCGTTTAGCCTTTCCATGTACTTCCGAGCAAGTTCCTGCAGCTTGTCTCAAAGTTTGGGCACATTGAGATCACGTTCGATGTCACTAGTTCACATAAACCACGGAGCTCCAGAGATCCTTCGAAGTGTTTTCGCTTGCAAAACCCGGATTTTGTTGAGGTTGGTTTTTGCAGCGATGCCATAAACCTGGAGTCCATAGAAAAGAGTTGGCGCCAATATGGACTTATAAATTTTCACCTTACATCCAAGTGCGAGCTTGTTGGGTGGTGCGAGAAGCCAAGCCATCCGAGAAACTTTGGTCCTGTAGGAGTGTTGGATACAAGTAATGTGCCTGCCAAATGTTAGTTTTTTGTCCAAAGTGACACCAAGGTACTTGTATGCAGGAAGGGCTCTGATTGGACTTCCGTTGAGGCTGACTCCAGGGCAGCTACTTCGACAATTGGTGAACGTTACATTGGCACATTTGTCTGCGTTTACTCGAATGTTCCAGGTCATGGCCCATTGGTGAAATGCGTCCAGATACTGTTGCAATGCAAATGTGGCAGCCAAGATACTTTTGCTTTTTGTCAGGACTGCAGTGTCATCAGCGTAGGTCGCAATTAGCACGTTTTGTTCAGCAACTTCAGTGATTGGAGATTGTGTAGGCATATCATAAATACTGTATAGAGTAGGGCTGAGGACGCTTCCTTGAAGAACTCCGGCAGAGATCGGTTTGGTTGACGACTTGTACCCATCAGCAGATGGGCATGCACTCAGATTACATGTGCACTGCACCCATGTCAAGTGTTCAATTTCATTTGTTTATTTCAAGTACATTTATGACTCCTTTACACAGAGCACAAAAATTCTTATTTAGATGTATTTATATTCGTGTTCGTCTGAACATTCTGCCAAGGGCCGGCAAGATTAGGTTTACATTTTAATTAGTGGCAATACAAAGGTAGTGGACTGTATTTATTTAATTCGATATAATTTATATTGTAACGGCCGTTTTTGGTTTATACATATTTTTACAATTTTTTATTTTATCTCTTTTTTTTTAATTTTCTTAACATAACATATTTTATTTATTTTGACAAATTATCTTTATTTATTTTAAACATTAAGTATACCGCTAGGTATAGCTATGGCTTGTAATTGCCTTCGTCATTTATTTTAATTATTAAATTTTTTATATCTTCTGTATGATTTATTACTGGAGACCCTAATTGATTCCAAACTACTTTAGGTATTTCAGTTATATATCATAGATAGCGTCCCTTGATCTTCTACCTGTATACTGTGTTGAGCAAATAATATATCGCTATCTGTTCGAGCAGTGCAGTCTGACGTTATCATAAAAATTCCTTGTTCAGGTAAATCGACTATCTCTAAGTTAGAATTGCCGCATTGGACCCGAGCCTTAGTGTTGTTCTGCACCTTAAAAAGCCAACTACTTCTTCTGTCTAACTCGACCCAGTATGACTTGTTCGGGGTAATGGATTTATATCTACAATTTGACGCACCATTTGGTTTAAGAGGCGTAAGCTCACAGCTGTTATCATTGGCACTTCTCCAAGGCCAACTACCGTCACACACTCTTTTGTTCGATTGCCACCTCTGGCACTTATTTAGAGTTGATTCTGCCATTAGGTGATATGCATCTATTTCAAAATTGTAAACTAAATATTGTGAATCTAGATGAACCATAACCATTCTTTCATCAATTTGAAGAGGTACAGGAACTATTCTATAGAGCACTGAAGCATGCCTTCCAAACAACGGTATTTTGGCATTGATAATGAGCTTCCTATCAAAAAATAGCCCCTAGCTGTTAGTAAAGTGTAAATGTCCTTTTGGTCAGTACCTGTTCTTTTCCCTGGCAACAATAAGTTTTCTGACAACATTTCTTTTATTTTGGAAATTTCTGTTTTTAACTGACTGGGTTTCAGCATGTTCGTATTAAGTCTTCCATGATTGATGTCAATTAGTAGGCCTATGATTCCGGATTGTATTTTTTCGCAGTCATCTATTATGCTGCTTAATTGCTTGGTAATCATGAAAAAGTGGATAGACTCTTTGTACACATAATAAGATTCTTTTAGCACGGCCGTCATATTCTCAATTCTTTTGTTCATGCCTTTAAAGTTTGCATTTATATCATCCGTCGTACTTTTTAATATATTAGCCGTAGAATCGACTAAAGACGTTTGCTTTTTGCTCAACTCATTCAGGCTATTCTGATTGCTTACCAAATTTCTCATATTATCTTCCATTTGAATCCTATCATCTTCATCCATTATCCCAAATAATATGTGATATAGGGATCCCATAAAACCAAAGGGAGCTCGTCTGTTTCTAGGCTTCCCTTGAGCCATGAAGAGTTTATTATTCTCTTCCAAGTCCAAAATTTGTCTTTCTGTATTATTTAAAACTAAAAGACACTGATCTTCGAACTAATTGTTTCCCCTTTTTTAACATTTCAAAATAAACCTCCATATCATAGTAAATTACCAAATTCCAAGAGGAGGATACGATCTCAACGTCGCCCATTGGATCAAGATATATTGCTGACGTCTTATTCATTTTCTCTATTGTATATTTCGGCTTTCCATTATTAGGCAATGCGTTAGAAAATTGACAACTCAATATAAATAGCAACATTGCCATGACAAACCCGATCTTGGACATCTTTGATGTTGCTCTAGTTTGTCTTTTTAGCTCAGGGTCAGCCTCATTTTTGTCAACAGACTTTATTCCTTCCAAGGGACAAATTTTAGTAATTTCCCACGACTTCTACTCTGGGCTGGGTCGGAACTCTCTTTCAGCAACCACGCCTGACACAAACAAATTCTTGTGACAAACCCTGGCCATCCCTGAGCCACCCGACAGCGACGAACCGTCACACAGTGTCTAAAAAGTAAAGTATATTTTTCCTCCAACATTCTTTTATTTCCAGCGACCAATACTTGATGGAGTTCCCCAAAGAAGTGTGCTGGGCCCTGTTCTGTATACAATATTCACGTCAGAAATATATCGCTGTTCATCCTGCAAAGTCTCAGTTCGCATTTTCTTCGCTAAACATTCTAAGCACATCGCTTTACACTGAATGGAGTTCCCATCAAGAACTACCCTAGACACGCGACTTACCTAGAAACTGTATATTATGGCTGCCTGTGGTTGCAGTCGGCACAAAGCTGGGGAGATGAGATGGCTGTTGGTAGGCGTCGAGCCTATATAACCACTAATAAAAGTTATAGTATAGCAAAGCAAATAAAACCGGCTATGTTCGGAAAAACAGCTAAAGTCGACGAAATTATTGAAACATCGAAATTATTGACCACAAACAACAAATTGGAAAGGTTTTTACATTCTTGTTTTCATTGGAATTTGGTCCGAATTTCGATAAAACTTCAGGCATTAAGGAAAGTAAAAATGGTCATTGGGCGAAGAAAACTTTTTTTAAGTTCCTACTTTTTGAGAGATGGGCAAACATGAGAATTTTTTACTTTTCCTTTTATTTCTGGAGAAAAAATTATCAACACTTAAATTTTTTTTTTTTTTAATCTGAAAGAACGTGGACAACAAGGAAGCAACTTCGTCAAGCCAAAGTTTCTATGCCCTTGCAGTTATTACAAAACGACTACATTTCGATATCTATGCCTATTTACTGAAAACAATGAAGGTGTGTCGATTTTATGCTGCATTTGGCCATCGTTTTTATGGCAGCTTTATGAAATTGTTGTTCAAATTTTTTTTTTTTTTTTTTTTACTTTTTATAAATGTGGAAATTTTATTCTTAAGATTAGCACACTGCTACCCAGTTGGCAGCTTAATCTAATCGGTTTTTACAAAAATTATACAATTATTAGTCTAATCGTTAATTAGGGCAAGAAGTAAATTCGTAATATATATATATATTTTTTTTTATTAATTAAAATAATTTAGGTAATGTTGCTAGGTCAAAATCTGGTCCGGTAGGTCTTGAGGGTGGTGTCGTTTCTGTCTTCTTTTGACTCGATTACTTGGTTTAGCGCTGTTTATAGCAGCGGTACCAAGTTTTCTGACTAGGCGTTGGGGTGCTCGTTTAGCCTTTCCATGTACTTCCGAGCAAGTTCCTGCAGCTTGTCTCAAAGTTTGGGCACATTGAGATCACGTTCGATGTCACTAGTTCACATAAACCACAGAGCTCCAGAGATCCTTCGAAGTGTTTTCGCTTGCAAAACCCGGATTTTGTTGAGGTTGGTTTTTGCAGCGATGCCATAAACCTGGAGTCCATAGAAAAGAGTTGGCGCCAATATGGACTTATAAATTTTCACCTTACATCCAAGTGCGAGCTTGTTGGGTGGTGCGAGAAGCCAAGCCATCCGAGAAACTTTGGTCCTGTAGGAGTGTTGGATACAAGTAATGTGCCTGCCAAATGTTAGTTTTTTGTCCAAAGTAACACCAAGGTACTTGTATGCAGGAAGGGCTCTGATTGGACTTCCGTTGAGGCTGACTCCAGGGCAGCTACTTCGACAATTGGTGAACGTTACATTGGCACATTTGTCTGCGTTTACTCGAATGTTCCAGTTCATGGCCCATTGGTGAAATGCGTCCAGATACTGTTGCAATGCAAATGTGGCAGCCAAGATACTTTTGCTTTTTGTCAGGACAGCAGTGTCATCAGCGTAGGTCGCAATTAGCACGTTTTGTTCAGCAACTTCAGTGATTGGAGATTGTGTAGGCATATCATAAATACTGTATAGAGTAGGGCTGAGGACGCTTCCTTGAAGAACTCCGGCAGAGATCGGTTTGGTTGACGACTTGTACCCATCAGCAGATGGGCATGCACTCAGATTACATGTGCACTGCACCCATGTCAAGTGTTCAATTTCATTTGTTTATTTCAAGTACATTTATGACTCCTTTACACAGAGCACAAAAATTCTTATTTAGATGTATTTATATTCGTGTTCGTCTGAACATTCTGCCAAGGGCCGGCAAGATTAGGTGTACATTTTAATTAGTGGCAATACAAAGGTAGTGGACTGTATTTATTTAATTCGATATAATTTATAGTAACGGCCGTTTTTGGTTTATACATATTTTTTACAATTTTTTATTTTATCTCTTTTTTTTTAATTTTCTTAACATAACATATTTTATTTATTTTGACAAATTATCTTTATTTATTTTAAACATTAAGTATACCGCTAGGTATAGCTATGGCTTGTAATTGCCTTCGTCATTTATTTTAATTATTAAATTTTTTATATCTTCTGTATGATTTATTACTGGAGACCCTAATTGATTCCAAACTACTTTAGGTATTTCAGTTATTTCACCGAAATATATCATAGATAGCGTCCCTTGATCTTCTACCTGTATACTGTGTTGAGCAAATAATATATCGCTATCTGTTCGAGCAGTGCAGTCTGACCTTATCATAAAAATTCCTTGTTCAGGTAAATCGACTATCTCTAAGTTAGAATTGCCGCATTGGACCCGAGCCTTAGTGTTGTTCTGCACCTTAAAAAGCCAACTACTTCTTCTGTCTAACTCGACCCAGTATGACTTGTTCGGGGTAATGGATTTATATCTACAATTTGACGCACCATTTGGTTTAAGAGGCGTAAGCTCACATCTGTTATCATTGGCACTTCTCCAAGGCCAACTACCGTCACACACTCTTTTGTTCGATTGCCACCTCTGGCACTTATTTAGAGTTGATTCTGCCATTAGGTGATATGCATCTATTTCAAAATTGTAAACTAAATATTGTGAATCTAGATGAACCATAACCATGCTTTCATCAATTTGAAGAGGTACAGGAACTATTCTATAGAGCACTGAAGCATGCCTTCCAAACAACTGTATTTTGGCATTGATAATGAGCTTCCTATCAACAAATAGCCCCTAGCTGTTAGTAAAGTGTAAATGTCCTTTTGGTCAGTACCTGTTCTTTTCCCTGGCAACAATAAGTTTTCTGACAACATTTCTTTTATTTTGGAAATTTCTATTTTTAACTGACTGGGTTTCAGCATGTTCGTATTAAGTCTTCCATGATTGATGTCAATTAGTAGGCCTATGATTCCGGATTGTATTTTTTCACAGTCATCTATTATGCTGCTTAATTGCTTGGTAATCATGAAAAAGTGGATAGACTCTTTGTACACATAATAAGATTCTATTAGCACGGCCGTCATATTCTCAATTCTTTTGTTCATGCCTTTAAAGTTTGCATTTATATCATCCGTCGTACTTTTTAATATATTAGCCGTAGAATCGACTAAAGACGTTTGCTTTTTGCTCAACTCATTCAGGCTATTCTGATTGCTTACCAAATTTCTCATATTATCTTCCATTTGAATCCTATCATCTTCATCCATTATCCCAAATAATATGTGATATAGGGATCCCATAAAACCAAAGGGAGCTCGTCTGTTTCTAGGCTTCCCTTGAGCCATGAAGAGTTTATTATTCTCTTCCAAGTCCAAAATTTGTCTTTCTGTATTATTTAAAACTAAAAGACACTGATCTTCGAACCCATAGAGTTTTTCGCAAGCCACTCTTATTTTTGGAACTAATTGTTTCCCCTTTTTTAACATTTCAAAATAAACCTCCATATCATAGTAAATTACCAAATTCCAAGAGGAGGATACGATCTCAACGTCGCCCATTGGATCAAGATATATTGCTGACGTCTTATTCATTTTCTCTATTGTATATTTCGGCTTTCCATTATTAGGCAATGCGTTAGAAAATTGACAACTCAATATAAATAGCAACATTGCCATGACAAACCCGATCTTGGACATCTTTGATGTTGCTCTAGTTTGTCTTTTTAGCTCAGGGTCAGCCTCATTTTTGTCAACAGACTTTATTCCTTCCAAGGGACAAATTTTAGCAATGGGTCTTGTGATAAATCCTTCTTGCATTTTTATCTCAACTACTCGGACTCTATCATCATTCCCCTTATGGATTTTTTTCACCTTTCCTAAAGGCCATCTTGCTGGATGACAATTTGTATCCTTCAATAGCACAATTTGTCCCCCTTCTACATTATGACTTTCCCTTTTCCATTTGTGTCTTTGCTGAAGTGTAAGCGTTGTTTCGACGATTTCTAAGGGAGGTCTTCCAATCAAAAAATGACCTTGTGTTAAGACCTTATCTTGGTCCATTTCATTTACTATAGTATATAATGGTCTTGAATTTAAGCGTGCTTCTATTTGACATAGAAGCGTAGACATTTCTTCGTATGTCAAACTAGTGTCGCCGATTACTCTTTTTAAATGGTATTTCATTGATTTAACCCCAGCTTCCCAAATACCTCAGAAGTGAGGTCCTTCCGGGGGAATAAAATGCCAATCAATCTTATTCTTTTCCAGCTGTGCTGCAATCATTATTTATTCTTGGAATTCTTTTTACAACTCCTGATCTAATTTTCTTGCAGCTCCTACAAAATTTGTCCCGTTATCTGAATAGATATTGGCACATTTCCCTCGTCTAGCAATGAATCGTCTGAGTGCTGCTAAGAATGCATCAGAAGTTAGATCACTTACCATTTCTAAATGTATGGCTTTGGTAGCCATACAGACAAATTCGGCAACGTATCCTTTAAATGTTTTTTGTCCCCGATTTTTCGAACATTTAACAAAATAAGGACCTGCGTAATCTATTTCAGTATTTAAAAATGGAAATTACATCGTAATTCTACACTTTGGCAAATTGCCCATTATTTGCTGAGCTGTATTTTGCCTGTACCTTGCACACTTTACACATTCTCGCAAATACTTTTTCAGGGAATTCTTCAAACCGAAAATCCAATACTTTCTTTGAATATAATTTTGCATTATGTTTATCCCTCCATGCAATGTTTCCATATGAGCATTTTTTATTAATAAGTTTGTTAGGTAGCACTTTTCTAATATGATAGGGTGTTTAACTTCAAATTCCGCATTTGAGTTTCGCAATCTTCCTCCCACTCTAAGTACTCCATCCTTATCCAGAAAGAGATTCAAGGACAATATTCTATTCTTTGTCTTAATTTCTTTGTTTGCTTTCAGGCATTTAATCTCTAGACTGAATTGATATTCCTGTTGTTTTTTAATAACAATCCTTTCATTCAGATTGTCCTCTGACCTTACATGATTCCATTCAGTATTTGTTAATTTACGAATGTTATCCGTTCGTCGTCTGATGAATTGAATCTTACTTTGACCACTGTTAATCCATGCTAAAGTAATAGTTGAATAACTCCATGCATAGATCTCTAAGGTATTGTCAAGAGATCCTTTTATTCTTTGGAATAACTTACTGAGTAAATGAGCTGCGCACAGCTCAAGTTTGGGAATTGTCTTCCTATTTTTTATTGGATTGACTCTACTTTTGCTTGCTATTATTTACTTTATTTACTTTATTTCCTACTTTGGCATACACTACTGCAGCATATGCCTTTTCGGAGGCGTCAGCAAATCCGTGAATCTGTATAATTGAATCGATATTTGAATTTATCCATCTTGGGATTCGAATATTTTCTAAGCATAATAAATTTTCTTTATTTCCCATTCACTTTTATTTATACAAAGTTTTTGAATAAAAAGTTTCCCTAAAATAGTAACTGGTGCCAACCATCCTAATGGATCGTATATTTTGGATAGTGTTGATAACACTACTCTTTTATTAGTGACCTTGGATTCAGTGCAATTTAAATTAAATTTGAACAAATCATTTTGAGGTTCCCATTTGAGTCCCAATGTTTTTACACTCTCATTTTCAACAATACTGAGCACCTTATTATCACCTGTGTCCTCCACAGTTGACAATATTTTAAAACAAGAGAGAACGCTATAGTCGGGTGCCCCGACTATCAGATACCCGTTACTCAGGTAAAGGGAGTGCGAGGTAGATGGAGATAGAAACGTTGATCACGCATAACTTTTTAACGAATGGTCCGATTTGAAAAATTTCTTCTACATTTCGATAGGTATTGATAAACACAATAAAACTGCATTTTTACTTTTCCGAAATAAAATCGTATATAAGCGATTGTGGGCGTTTAAGGGGGCGTGGTACCTTTTTGAAACAAACTTGCGCTGCGTAGGAACTCCTAGAATCTGCATGCAAAATGCCAATCTTCTAGCTTTTATAGTTTCCGAGATCTCAGCGTTCATACGGACAGACAGACAGACGGACAGACAGACGGACAGACAGACGGACAGACAGACGGACAGACGGACATGGCTAGATCGACTCGGCTAGTGATCCTGAACAAGAATATATATACTTTATAGGGTCGGAAACGCTACCTTCTACCTGTTACATACTTTTGCACGAATACAATATACCCTTTTACTCTACGAGTAACGGGTATAATTATTGGAAATCCATTTCTTCAAATTAAATCCCACTTTTTGTAGTTCCAGTGAAATTAATTTTATCAAGGTATTTGTTTCTTTTAACGAATCAGCTCCAGTCATTAGGTCATCCATATAGAAATCATTTCACTTACGGTTTTGTTTTGGCATTTATCTGCAATATCTACTAAAACTCTTTTAGCTAGATATGGTGCAGATGCAGTACCGTAAGTAACTGTTGTTAACTTATAATTTTTAATTTTTTGATCTGGAGATAAAATATATTGATATTTTTGGTCATCTTCATTTATTTTTATTTGACGGTACATTTTTTTTAATGTCCGCTGATACAACGAATTCCCATTTTCTCAATTTAATGATAATGTCAAAAATATCTTTTTGAACTCGTGGCCCAACCCACATTATATCGTTCAAACTTTTATTGTTAGTAGTTTTTGCTGAAGCATCAAAAACTACCCTTAGTTTGGTTTTCAGGCTTGAATCTCTTATCACTGCCTGGTGCGGTAAGACATACTTTCCTTCATCCTGCACTTCAACCATATGACCTAAATCAATATATTCATTCATGAATTTAGTAAAGTCAACCTTTAATTTTTCATTTTTATTTAATTTCTTTCCAGATTCATGTAACGTGCCGTAGCTTGCTTCCTTGAATCTCCTAAGGTGACATCTTGTTTAAAAGGAATTGACACTATGTATCGCCCATCTGAGTCTATTTTTGTTGTTTTTGTGAAATTATTTTCACAAAACTCAGATTCGAGTAACATTTTTGTCTTCTTCCTCTACTTCCCAATATCGATCTAAATATTTTAGTTCAATCGTTGTTGCTACGATTGTTTTGTTTCCTTTGGATGTTTTACATCCTGAAACAATCCACCCGAAAGCAGTTTTTTGCCCAAGCAGCCCATTTATTTTTACAACTCCATTTTGTATTATGTGAGTGTATAAGTCTGCTCTAACAATTAGATCAATACGACCTGGTTTATCAAAATCGGGGTCAGCTAAATGGAAGCTCTCCCATTTTTCTTTGTCAACATTAACTGTTCTGACTGGAAGAGCCTTCATAAGCTTGGGAAGCTTCAATTTTCAACGTTTTTTGAGAATTTTGGGTTTTAATCTCAATAATAGCTTTGTGCTTGGAGATGAACTTTCCTGAGGATGAAACTCCACTGATCTCTGTTTGAGCTCTAACTCTGTTTAACTTCAGAATCTGTGCTGATTCTTCTGAAAAAATTGTGCTTTGTGACCCGCTGTCAATCAAAGCTCTAAAATTTTCAAAATTTCCTTGAGAAGATTTTATTTTAATTCGTGCAGTTGCTAATAAAGCCTGCTCCGACGTCATACAAGTGTTCACATTTTGAATATTTTGTTTAATGTTTATATGTAGCATGCTATGGTGATTTCTTTTGCACAGCGAACACGTTACTTCGCTAGTGCATTTTTATTATATGTATGTTTAAGACTTCTAAAACAAAAGAAAGCTTTCTTAACCTTTTCCATCCTTTCTGATGGACTTAACGCTTTAAATTTATGACAATAACTTATAGTGTGTCCCACACCTTTGCAAATGGGACAACTATTTGTGAACAATTCTTTTGAATTGTTACTAAATATATTTCTTTTAACAGGTTTTTCATCCTGAAGCGAGCTTATCGAACTTAGTCGTTGTTCTAAAAATTCTGTGACGTCGGACAATATTTGTATTTCCTTTGTTTTTTTGCATGGCTCTCATATAATTGTAGAGCTTCTTTATTACATTTTTTAATTATAATGTGTGCAAAGATAATATCCACTTCATCGGATAGTTGTGCCTTTAATTTGATCATGTGAATTGACTCATGAATTGTGTCAATAAACACTCTCAATTGCCTGGCTGGTTATCAATTCCCAAGCGGCCTCGTAATTATCCCCTGATCCCAACAATAAGTGAGAAACCACATTCCGGGCTTCTCCCTTAAGTGAGATTTTCAAATAATTAAATTTTAAGGACTTAGGTCCTCCCTTAAATGTATGAGTTCAGTGAATAACTCATAAAATAAGTCCCAATCTTTGGAGTCCCCAAAGAATGTGGGTACTTGTATTTTAGGTAGAGTCGGCAACTCGTCAATTTTTTGACTTGTGCCTTCTACTTTACTAGGCACATAAAGAATTTTCTTTTTCATTTTATTCGTGACTGTAATAATATCAAATTCTAGTTCATCTAGAATTTCATCAAACCTCCTATCTGTGACATCAGTCATTTCGACTTCCTTTAAAGCAACAAGCTTCTTCCAATAAAAATCCAATTTTTCAATCCTAATCTCAAATGAATTCCATTTATTTTCTTTAATGTCATCAAATGTTTATAGCCTTTTCCAGTCTGCTAGAGTTACCTATTTGATATTTTTTAATTTCTCTTCCGTTATCTGCGCCTGAGTCTAACTTGATTTGATCTGTTCGGTCTACTGTCTCGTCTATGCGTGTCTTAATTTTCTCGAACCCTAACATCATCTGCTCAAAATGCTTATTTTTGAAGTAATCGTGATCGATTACTCCAATTTTCATAAGAGCCGATTATTTATACACTCGGCTTTAAGTGCGTCAAACGTTTTTAAATATTCAAAGGTTAAACTTGGGAGTTCCTGTAACTCCTTACTACGATTTCGTGATTTCGACTTGCCTTTTAATAAGGGCAATCGTTTGTGCGGACAACATTTTCTTAATTAAATTAAATTAAAATATCTTAAAATTGACTTATCAGCTTCGCCGAGGTGCCGTATAGTTGTAGTTGTTGTCGTTGCTGTCGCCGACACTTTGCTGCAGTGGTCGTTATAGTTGCTGAAGCTGCTGGTGCTGCTGCTGCTGCTGTTGTTTCTGCTGCTCGCCGACACCTTGTTGCTGTGGTTGTTGTTGCTGAATTTGCTGCTGTTGTTGCTGCTGCTTCTCTGTTGCTGTTGTTCATGACGTCTTCAATCTTCTGATATTTTTTTATTATTTGTTTTTATTATAATTTTTGCAGAAAATTTTTTTATTTTTTTTTTTATTGTTTAGGCACTATTATTCTTCTTTGATTTTCTTGCCACTTTTTTTATCTTTTCTGGAACTTTTGATTTGGTAGGATTTCGGGGTAGATGCTTCATCTTTTTTTTTTTGTCACCACTTTTTCGATGTCTTAAAAATGTTAGAATTGTTTATTCTTTTCGATTTTATTTTTCGACCACGATTTTTTTTTTTAAACAAAGAAATTTTTCTATGTTCTCAATAATTGGAAAAAAAAATTTTAAACAATAGAGATTCTTTTGTATCTTTTTGCTTTATAAATTTATACTCTTACCATTGGTGGGGGAATCAAGAGTCAATTATTTTTAGCAACCTGTAGCTGCTAGTGTTTCCACTTCGCAGGACTTTAAGGTGCTGGCCTTATCTCTGAGTCTCTTACCACAAGGAGGAAAACTGCAGAGTTGTCGAAGGACCAAATGAAAAAGGGTTCAAAAGGAAACGATCTTCATTCTTTGAGTTTTTGTTAGAAGCTGATTTTATTTAGAAATATCTTCGGTTTAAATAGCTTACATGAGAATCAAATAAGACTAATACATGGCCTACGCAGAGGCCTAAGTAAATAACCCCCGCCGTATCTAGGTCCCATGCTGCCGAACATCTAAATATCTCGAGCGGCGAGGACCCTATCAGTGGTCTCCCACTAAGGGACACATTTAGGAGGCGGGGGAATATCTTATTAGAAAAGCGGCGTGCACTCAGATTACATGTGCACTGCACCCATGTCAAGTGTTCAATTTCATTTGTTTATTTCAATTACATTTATGACTCCTTTACACAGAGCACAAAAATTCTTATTTAGATGTATTTATATTCGTGTTCGTCTGAACACTAGGGCTCGACTTTTGTTTTTAATTTTTTTCTACTCTGACTGGGCATTCTTTATCTGTCGAGACGTGGTTACCGCCACAGTTTACTCACAAGCATGTATCGCTTACACAGAGTATGGAACCAGTAACATGAGGACCTCTACATTTACCACAAACAGGGTCCAGAACACTGTAGTTTTTAGAGAGCCCAAAAATTTGGCATCTTTGACATTGTAGTAATTCGTTTCTACGGGAAGCACGCTAGACAGTGACTCTGTATCTCCCAAGTTGCGTAATCTCTGCTACGTTTGCACCCTGCTTAAGGTTGATATAAAACAAATTCTGCCTAGTTTTCTAATTTACTGCCGCTTCGTTGTCATCCTCGTTAACCTGTATGTTCTTCCAATCAATTTTTTTGGGGCAGTATATGTTAAGAACCTCAAAGCCGAATGCAGTAAATCCCTGTATTATCTGTGATTTCGGAACGTTTGTATGGAGTCCTTTGATCACTACTCTGTAGGCCTTGTCTTCTTTTAACTGATGGTGCCGAAATCGACAGTTAAGCATTGTCAGTGTTTTTACAGCTGCCCGAAAAGCGTCTGAGTTTGCTGTATATATTCTGGAAACACCAAGTTTGGAAGTGCGAATGTTGTAGTTTTTGGAGCCAATGCTAAGATCAAGAGATTGTTCCAATAAGACCGGATCGTTCGGCACACAAATAGCAGGGATCTTGTTAGATTTTGCGGATTGATCATCTCCACCTGTACCGCCATTAGTAGAGTCAGCATCCTCCTAATCCTGTTCCATTTGTTCTGCTTCAGCAGCCAGAATCGCGAATCGATTGTTACCCAATGCCTTTGCAGTAGAAGAATTGGTCGGCTTGTTGAGCGGCATTGTGGCCTGCAACTTAGTTTTGCGGATCGGGGGCGGAGTAAGAGCAGGTAGAGAGGCACGCCTTTACGTTTTCGATTGACATTTCGGTCAGGAGCTTGAAACGGGCATTTCGAATTCTTCGTTTTGTTCGTTATTACATTTGTCAACGGAGTCATGGTCGAGCAAATGCTGCTGGCCGCAGTTGCAGCCACGGTGTAAGTAGAAGAACTGCCCAAGATTGTTTGAGCGTTTGAAATGGTGCAGGTAACACTAGTAGTGGAGTTACTGCTAATTGTAACCATGGAGCTGGTGATCGTTAAATGATCGGGCATACCTGCAAGGTGGACAGATAAGCCTGGATGGCGGGCGCGGATTTGGGATTTTATTTCCTCAGGGTCTGCACCAGCCACATTTCTCATCTTCTTAAATTTATCGCTCCTATTGCTAGGCTACAAATGAGCAAATGACTCTTCCATTATATCAATTGTCTTTATACTTATGCCGTATACTTATGCCGTATAAAGCAATTGATATTCACAGTTCACGATCAAAAGTCTGCAAGATAAGTTGTAAACAACCTTCAGCTTACGCAACGCGCAGAGCAAGGGGTAAAAACAACACGCTTTAAGTCTCGCTTATCGCTGTTGGATTTCGCGACAATAACAGCCACCGCCTTGCAGTGCCCAAAAATAGTCTTCGTGTGCAAGGTGTACACACGAGCGGTAACTAGGCCTAAGCTGGATTACTTGAGGTAACTATCGAACACACGTCTTTACTCCACGAATGCTGGGGGAACTGTTCAAATTTGACAAAACTAAAAGCGTAATTCTGATAAAAAAATAATAATATTTTGATAAATAGATAAAGATCAAAATATATATATTTTAAAGTTTTTTAATTTTCCTTTAAGAGCTTAATGAAGATGTACGACTTTAATTTAATTAAAACCGTAATTGCATTGTATTTTTTACCAAATCCCAAAGAAAAAAAATTAACTAAAAACAGTTATAACAGTTATAACAGTTATTACAATTCGACCACATTTCGATTTCTATGCCTATATTACTAAAAACAATGAAGCTCCGTCGATTTTGCGCTGCTTTTTGCCATCGTTTCTATGGCAGCTATATGATATTGTTGTCCGATTTTAATTTAATTTAAACCGTAATTCAATAATATTTAAATAAAATCAAATCAAAAAAAAATAAAAAACAACAAAGTTATAATTTTTTAAAATTTTTTTTCCGTTTGTTCCTATGGGAGCTATATGATATAGACGCCCGATCCGGCTCGTTCCGATTTATATACTACCTGCAAAAGAAAGACAACTTTTGGGAAAGTTTCCAGCAGATAGCTTTAAAACTGAGGGACTAGTTTGCGTAAAACGGACAGATGGACATACGGACATGGCTAGATCGACTCTCCTGTTGATGCTGATAAAGAAGAATATATATACTTTATGGGGTCGGAAATGTTTCCTTCACTGCGTTGCACACTTTTGACTGAAATTATAATACCCTCTGCAAGGGTATAACAACAAAGTTATACTTTTAAATATTTTTTTTTCCGATTGTTCCTTTAGGAGCTATATGATATGGTCGCCTCGTTCCGCCTTGTATTCTACCTGCAATAGAAAGACAACTTTTGTGAAAGTTTCCAGCAGATAGCTTTAAAACTGAGGGACTAGTTTGCGTAGAAACAAATGGAGAGACGGACATGGCTAGATCGACTAATGGTGATGCTGATCAAGAATATATACACTTTATAGGGTTGGAAATGTCTCCTTCACTGCGGTTTAAACGTTTTACTGAAATTATAATATCTTCTGCAAGGATATAAAAATTGGTAAGTATGTTTTTGTAAATTTTCCAAAATTTTTGAAGATATCATATTTTAATACCCGTTACTCGTAGAGTAAAAGGGTATATTGTATTCGTGCAAAAGTATGTAACAGGTAGAAGGAAGCGTTTCCGACCATATAAAGTATATATATTCTTGTTCAGGATCACTAGCCGAGTCGATCTAGCCAAGTCCGTCTGTCCGTCTGTCTGTCCGTCCGTATGAACGCTGAGATCTCGAAAACTATAAAAGCTAGAAGATTGTAATTTTGCATGTATATTTTAGGAGTTCCTACGCAGCGCAAGTTTGTTTCAAAATGGTGCCACGCCCCATCTGACGCCCACAAGCCACAAGCTGTGGCCACAGTTTTGATGCTATTATGAAAATTTTAATTGATATGTATTTGTTTCGTCAATACCTATCGATTGGCCTAATAAAAGTTTGCCACGCCCACTCTAACGCCCAAAAACCCATTAAACGCTTAAGCCTGGCTAGCGCCTACAGTTCCGCCTTTCAATACAATAGCGCCATTTAACGGATGACTTTGGAACAGCTGGCCAAGGTGCTCAACAGAGTCAACGTTTATTCTCGATAAGGATTTCTATTAAAGGAAATTGCGATGGTTTTCATTTGTCAATACCGAACTAAATCCCAAGAACTATGCAAATCAAATCAAGTTAGCGGCGAAAAACTTACAAGAAGGCATATTTATATTAAGTTGTTTAGCTGAGTAACGGGTATCTAATAGTCGAGGCACTCGACTATAGCGTTCTCTCTTGTTTGTACAAGCAATAAACACGGTCTCTTTATTTAACTATAATTTATTATACACGTTCTACTTGGTTCTTGGTTCGATCGAGACTGAACTTCGCTGCACGTAGGCAGCTCTCTCTGGCGCTCTCTCTTGAGAGAGAGGGATAGCACCTCCCATGAAAGAGAGAGAGTCACTGCTTTAATAACTGTGGCCAGCTTATCTTTATTATGCTTGGCCTGTTACAACTCGGCCATCCTGGCTTTGAGATAGCCCACTATCTCGGCGTTACAACATATCTTAAGCTAAGTCTTAGAAGTACGATTTATTGGTATTATTGGTATTTATATTCTATTTAATTCATTACGATTTATTTGTATCTTTTATCCAATGCCGAATGTTATTGGCGCTCCAGACCCCTTGAAATGGATTCCGAGATAACTGAAACCCGTCGATGTCCTTTAACAAAAATCTGTCATTTCGTAAAACTTTTCCAATAATGTATGGTCCTTTGTGCTTCGGTATAAGCTTTCTTGAAGCCCCAACAGTACTATCAAAATTCTTTACCATGACATAATCTCCTTCTCTATATTCTGGATCAAGCTTCCTTTTCGCATTGTAATAGGCTTCGTTTTTTATTTCAGATTTAATTTGATTTTCTTCCGCTTTCTGCCTAATCTGTTCTAAATTTTGTCAATTATCCTCAATATTTTCTTCCTCTCCTAATTTTTCTTTTAATTCATCACTATCTTCTCCTCTCTGAGCTATTCCAAATAAAGTTTCACTAGGAAGCTGTTTGATGCTGCTATGAAGTGTATTGTTCAACGAGTACTCCACTTAATTACATCGCAATGTAATCCTCTCTCTGGTTCCGATAGTTTTGCAATCATCGGTCCCAAACTCCCACTTACTCGCTCAACTTGCCCATTGGCATGTGGTGACCCTGTAGCAATTTAAATGTGTTCTATGTTTGTTTCCTCAATAAAGTTTGCAAAATCCCTTGACGTAAAACAACTCCCACGATCCAAAATAATACACTTTGTTCTGCTGAATGACCAAAAGTAGACTGTTAAAGCACTCATAACTTCTTTTGTATTCGTTGTTTTTGTTGTATAAAGCCTAACAAACTTCGTCAATGCATCTATCACCACTAAGATATGCTTTTTAATCTACTATTATCTACTGGCCCATAGTGATCAATATGAATAACATAAAATGGTCTATTCCCTTTGGGTATATTGTGCAACGCTCCCTCTCCTTTGCCTAATTTAGGAGAGAAAGCTATACATTTCAAACAGTTCTGAATGTGGTCACAAACCTTTTGTTTCATGCCCGGAAACCAATAACTTTTACCAATGGCATCTGACATCTTATCCCTTTCAATGTGACCTAATTCGTCATGATATTTATACATCACGTGTTCCTCCGATTTGGTACATAAAACAGTAACTTGTTATTATGATTATTGCTATATATATAACCCCATTCCTCATTTCAAACCACTTATGCTCTCTGTTTTCTAAAATTTCACTAATTTCTTATTTACTATCTCTTGACTGACAAATTACCAAATTATTCTCAAACGTGTTTGCCTCTATTATCATTACATTACTACATCTGCTAAGTGCATCAACATGCTGCATTTGTTTTCCTGCCATTCCTCATTTCAAACTACTTATGCTGTCTGTTTTCTAAAATTTCCTTAATTTCTTGTACCTTACTATCTCTTGACTGACAAATTACCAAATTATTCTTAAACGTGTTTGCCTCTATTATCATTACATTATTACATCTGCTAGGTGCATCAACATACTGCATTTGTTTTTCTGTCGTGTTTTAATTCATAATCGAATTCTTGTAACTCTAAAGCTCACCATGCAATTCTTGGGTTTAAATCTATCTTATTCAAAGTTAATGTTAGAGAATTACAATCTGTAACAATCTTGAAACGTTTCTCTTCTAATTTCTCTTTCAAAAGTGTGAAACAAGCTAACTCTTCATTTCCAAATTCAAACGTCCTATCTTTCCTCAGTAAATCATATAATGGTTTCGCCAATATCGAAAAGTCCTTTATAAAGAACAAAGACCTAATAAACAGCTTGCACTTTATTTGGCATAGGAAAGCTCTTTATAGCTTCTAATCCCCTATCATCAGCTTTTATTCCTTCATTTGAAATTAGAAAGCCTAAATATTTTACCTTATTTTGAAGAAACTTGAATTTATCCATTCCTAGTTCTAATTTATTTTCCACTAATCTCCTAAATACTTCTACTAATATTTCTAAATGTTCTTCAATACTCTGACTTGCAATTAAAATGTCATCCATGTATATTATCACCTTATTGTCTCGTATTATGTCAGAAAAAATATCATTACAAATCTTTGAAATGGCGTTGTGTACTTCACTGACTCTTTGTTCACGACAACATGGAAGTACCCATTCTTTAAATCTAATTTAGTAAAAACCGATTTTCCCACCAATTTATATAACAAATCATCAATTAAGGGAATAGGATCTTTAGCCATTATTTTATTCAACCGTCTGAAATCAATGCACAACCTAAACTCCCCAGTCTTTTTCTTCACTAAAACGATCGGAGAGGCGTAGTCCGATTTACTACTCTGAATAATTCCCTTTTCTAAGTATTCATCTAACAATGTCTGTAAGGCCTCCTTTTCATTATAAGACAGTCTTCTAGGTGCACAACTAAATGGTTTTGTGTTCTCTAAAATAATATTTAACTCACATTTAACTCTCGGACTTTCAGGTCGCAATACCTTAATATAATTTTCCTCAAACAATTCAATAAACTTCATTTGATCCTTATAACTAACCTGACCTAACATCTTCTAAACTGTTTATTTCTAACATTTCCTTTTCAAAACTATCCTCTAACACTTCTGCTTTTGATCTAAGTTCCCCTTCCATTTCCACATTTTTAAACTTTTCTTGATCTAACATGCTTTTATTAATTTCCAACAATCTTACGATTTTTTGTCCCAATACGTGCGAGCCTAAACTTTCCTCACCTTCTATGCTCCTTCCTAAACTACCTGAACCTAAAGCTTCCTCATCTAAAATATTACCTAAGCCCTTCTCACCTAAATCATCATCGCCTAAACATATGCCAAAACTCTTCTCACCTAAACTTGTACCTAAATTTTTACCTAAACTGTTTTTACCTAAACGTTTACCTAAATTCTTTTCACCCAAATGTGTACCTAAACTTGTCTCACCTACATTTTTACCTAAACTGTTTTTACCAAATTTGTACATAAATTCTTTTCACCTTAATGTGTACTTAAATGTTTCTCACCTAAACCTGTACCTAAATTATTTTTGCCTAAACGATTGCCTACATTTTCCTCAACTAAACCTGTACCAAAATTTTTCTCTACCCAGCACAATATTACAGGCCATAGATTCGTCAGCCACAACAATTAAGTTAAACCCTATCTTTATTATCTTTTTGTATATAAAACATAATATTTTGCCATAACTTTTCAATAAGCTTTTATTTAGACCAAAGTAACTCTCTTCTTGGGGTTCTAATTTAATGTTGGCTGGTAAGCATGAAAATTTTATCAATGACACAGGGCTTCCCGAATCTATTAGGCGGCCTAATCGGCTTGGTGCATTCTGTCTTCCAGTGCTCCTTTGCGTTGCAGTTGAAACAACGCGTCTCTCTGCTTGCTGAACCCGTCTTCGATGTTGCCACTTTAGTTATTGTCGCCCTTCTCGGCAGCATGATGTCCGCAAAAGCTCAAAGCATGCGTTTCGGGCCATCGAAACATTAAAGCTTGGCCTGTGTACGCAAGCTTAGAGCTGGAATGCCCTCCACGAGTCCGTCCAGTAGTTCGTCCGCCTCCATGCTGACATCTCGAGCAAGTCTGCATTTTTCAGTTGACGACCAAATTCGCGCCTCAAACTTGCGCCTTAATGTAGCCTTTAATGTACGACTTTAATTTAATTAAAACCGTAATTGCATTGTATTTTTACCAAATCCCAAAGAAAAAAAATTAACTAAAAACAGTTATAACAGTTATAACAGTTATTACAATTCGACCACATTTCGATTTCTATGCCTATATTACTAAAAACAATGAAGCTCCGTCGATTTTGCGCTGCATTTTGCCATCGTTTCTATGGCAGCTATATGATATTGTTGTCCGATTTTAATTTAATTTAAACCGTAATTCAATAATATTTAAGTAAAATCAAATCAAAAAAAAATAAAAAACAACAAAGATATAATTTTTTAAAATTTTTTTTCCGTTTGTTCCTATGGGAGCTATATGATATAGACGCCCGATCCGGCTCGTTCCGATTTATATACTACCTGCAAAAGAAAGACAACTTTTGGGAAAGTTTCCAGCAGATAGCTTTAAAACTGAGGGACTAGTTTGCGTAAAACGGACAGATGGACATACGGACATGGCTAGATCGACTCTCCTGTTGATGCTGATAAAGAAGAATATATATACTTTATGGGGTCGGAAATGTTTCCTTCACTGCGTTGCACACTTTTGACTGAAATTATAATACCCTCTGCAAGGGTATAACAACAAAGTTATACTTTTAAACATTTTTTTTTCCGATTGTTCCTTTAGGAGCTATATGATATAGTCGCCTCGTTCCGCCTTGTATTCTACCTGCAATAGAAAGACAACTTTTGTGAAAGTTTCAAGCAGATAGCTTTAAAACTGAGGGACTAGTTTGCGTAGAAACAAATGGAGAGACGGACATGGCTAGATCGACTAATGGTGATGCTGATCAAGAATATATACACTTTATAGGGTTGGAAATGTCTCCTTCACTGCGGTTTAAACGTTTTACTGAAATTATAATATCTTCTGCAAGGATATAAAAATTGGTAAGTATGTTTTTGTAAATTTTCCAAAATTTTTGAAGATATCATATTTTAATACCCGTTACTCGTAGAGTAAAAGGGTATATTGTATTCGTGCAAAAGTATGTAACAGGTAGAAGGAAGCGTTTCCGACCATATAAAGTATATATATTCTTGTTCAGGATCACTAGCCGAGTCGATCTAGCCAAGTCCGTCTGTCCGTCTGTCTGTCCGTCCGTATGAACGCTGAGATCTCGAAAACTATAAAAGCTAGAAGATTGTAATTTTGCATGTATATTTTAGGAGTTCCTACGCAGCGCAAGTTTGTTTCAAAATGGTGCCACGCCCCATCTGACGCCCACAAGCCACAAGCTGTGGCCACAGTTTTGATGCTATTATGAAAATTTTAATTGATATGTATTTGTTTCGTCAATACCTATCGATTGGCCTAATAAAAGTTTGCCACGCCCACTCTAACGCCCAAAAACCCATTAAACGCTTAAGCCTGGCTAGCGCCTACAGTTCCGCCTTTCAATACAATAGCGCCATTTAACGGATGACTTTGGAACAGCTGGCCAAGGTGCTCAACAGAGTCAACGTTTATTCTCGATAAGGATTTCTATTAAAGGAAATTGCGATGGTTTTCATTTGTCAATACCGAACTATATCCCAAGAACTATGCAAATCAAATCAAGTTAGCGGCGAAAAACTTACAAGAAGGCATATTTATATTAAGTTGTTTAGCTGAGTAACGGGTATCTAATAGTCGAGGCACTCGACTATAGCGTTCTCTCTTGTTTGTACAAGCAATAAACACGGTCTCTTTATTTAACTATAATTTATTATACACGTTCTACTTGGTTCTTGGTTCGATCGAGACTGAACTTCGCTGCACGTAGGCAGCTCTCTCTGGCGCTCTCTCTTGAGAGAGAGGGATAGCACCTCCCATGAAAGAGAGAGAGTCACTGCTTTAATAACTGTGGCCAGCTTATCTTTATTATGCTTGGCCTGTTACAACTCGGCCATCCTGGCTTTGAGATAGCCCACTATCTCGGCGTTACAACATATCTTAAGCTAAGTCTTAGAAGTACGATTTATTGGTATTATTGGTATTTATATTCTATTTAATTCATTAAGATTTATTTGTATCTTTTATCCAATGCCGAATGTTATTGGCGCTCCAGACCCCTTGAAATGGATTCCGAGATAACTGAAACCCGTCGATGTCCTTTAACAAAAATCTGTCATTTCGTAAAACTTTTCCAATAATGTATGGTCCTTTGTGCTTCGGTATAAGCTTTCTTGAAGCCCCAACAGTACTATCAAAATTCTTTACCATGACATAATCTCCTTCTCTATATTCTGGATCAAGCTTCCTTTTCGCATTGTAATAGGCTTCGTTTTTTATTTCAGATTTAATTTGATTTTCTTCCGCTTTCTGCCTAATCTGTTCTAAATTTTGTCAATTATTCTCAATATTTTCTTCCTCTCCTAATTTTTCTTTTAATTCATTACTATCTTCTCCTCTTTGAACTATTCCAAATAAAGTTTCACTAGGAAGCTGTTTGATGCTGCTATGAAGTGTATTGTTCAACGAGTACTCCACTTAATTACATCGCAATGTAATCCTCTCTCTGGTTCCGATAGTTTTGCAATCATCGGTCCCAAACTCCCATTTACTCGCTCAACTTGCCCATTGGCATGTGGTGACCCTGTAGCAATTTAAATGTGTTCTATGTTTGTTTCCTCAATAAAGTTTGCAAAATCCCTTGACGTAAAACAACTCCCACGATCCAAAATAATACACTTTGTTCTGCTGAATGACCAAAAGTAGACTGTTAAAGCACTCATAACTTCTTTTGTATTCGTTGTTTTTGTTGTATAAAGCCTAACAAACTTCGTCAATGCATCTATCACCACTAAGATATGCTTTTTTAATCTACTATTATCTACTGGCCCATAGTGATCAATATGAATAACATAAAATGGTCTATTCCCTTTGGGTATATTGTGCAACGCTCCCTCTCCTTTGCCTAATTTAGGAGAGAAAGCTATACATTTCAAACAGTTCTGAATGTGGTCACAAACCTTTTGTTTCATGCCCGGAAACCAATAACTTTTACCAATGGCATCTGACATCTTATCCCTTTCAATGTGACCTAATTCGTCATGATATTTATACATCACGTGTTCCTCCGATTTGGTACATAAAACAGTAACTTGTTATTATGATTATTGCTATATATATAACCCCATTCCTCATTTCAAACCACTTATGCTCTCTGTTTTCTAAAATTTCACTAATTTCTTATTTACTATCTCTTGACTGATAAATTACCAAATTATTCTCAAACGTGTTTGCCTCTATTATCATTACATTACTACATCTGCTAAGTGCATCAACATGCTGCATTTGTTTTCCTGCCATTCCTCATTTCAAACCACTTATGCTGTCTGTTTTCTAAAATTTCCTTAATTTCTTGTACCTTACTATCTCTTGACTGACAAATTACCAAATTATTCTTAAACGTGTCATCTGCTAGGTGCATCAACATACTGCATTTGTTTTTCTGTCGTGTTTTAATTCATAATCGAATTCTTGTAACTCTAAAGCTCACCATGCAATTCTTGGGTTTAAATCTATCTTATTCAAAGTTAATGTTAGAGAATTACAATCTGTAACAATCTTGAAACGTTTCTCTTCTAATTTCTCTTTCAAAAGTGTGAAACAAGCTAACTCTTCATTTCCAAATTCAAACGTCCTATCTTTCCTCAGTAAATCATATAATGGTTTCGCCAATATCGAAAAGTCCTTTATAAAGAACAAAGACCTAAGAAACAGCTTGCACTTTATTTGGCATAGGAAAGCTCTTTATAGCTTCTAATCCCCTATCATCAGCTTTTATTCCTTCATTTGAAATTAGAAAGCCTAAATATTTTACCTTATTTTGAAGAAACTTGAATTTATCCATTCCTAGTTCTAATTTATTTTCCACTAATCTCCTAAATACTTCTACTAATATTTCTAAATGTTCTTCAATACTCTGACTTGCAATTAAAATGTCATCCATGTATATTATCACCTTATTGTCTCGTATTATGTCAGAAAAAATATCATTACAAATCTTTGAAATGGCGTTGTGTACTTCACTGACTCTTTGTTCACGACAACATGGAAGTACCCATTCTTTAAATCTAATTTAGTAAAAACCGATTTTCCCACCAATTTATATAACAAATCATCAATTAAGGGAATAGGATCTTTAGCCATTATTTTATTCAACCGTCTGAAATCAATGCACAACCTAAACTCCCCAGTCTTTTTCTTCACTAAAACGATCGGAGAGGCGTAGTCCGATTTACTACTCTGAATAATTCCCTTTTCTAAGTATTCATCTAACAATGTCTGTAAGGCCTCCTTTTCATTATAAGACAGTCTTCTAGGTGCACAACTAAATGGTTTTGTGTTCTCTAAAATAATATTTAACTCACATTTAACTCTCGGACTTTCAGGTCGCAATACCTTAATATAATTTTCCTCAAACAATTCAATAAACTTCATTTGATCCTTATATCTAACCTGACCTAACATCTTCAAAACTGTTTATTTCTAACATTTCCTTTTCAAAACTATCCTCTAACACTTCTGCTTTTGATCTAAGTTCCCCTTCCATTTCCACATTTTTAAACTTTTCTTGATCTAACATGCTTTTATTAATTATCAACAATCTTACGATTTTTTGTCCCAATACGTGCGAGCCTAAACTTTCCTCACCTTCTATGCTCCTTCCTAAACTACCTGAACCTAAAGCTTCCTCATCTAAAATATTACCTAAGCCCTTCTCACCTAAATCATCATCGCCTAAACATATGCCAAAACTGTTCTCACCTAAACCTGTACTTAATTGTTATCGCCTAAATTGTTACCCAATCTGTTTTTACCTAAACGTTTACCTAAATTCTTTTTACCTAAATGTGTACCTAAACTTGTCTCACCTACATTTTTACCTAAACTGTTTTTACCAAATTTGTACATAAATTCTTTTCACCTTAATGTGTACTTAAATGTTTCTCACCTAAACCTGTACCTAAATTATTTTTGCCTAAACGATTGCCTACATTTTCCTCAACTAAACCTGTACCAAAATTTTTCTCTACCCAGCACAATATTACAGGCCATAGATTCGTCAGCCACAACAATTAAGTTAAACCCTATCTTTATTATCTTTTTGTATATAAAACATAATATTTTGCCATAACTTTTCAATAAGCTTTTATTTAGACCAAAGTAACTCTCTTCTTGGGGTTCTAATTTAATGTTGGCTGGTAAGCATGAAAATTTTATCAATGACACAGGGCTTCCCGAATCTATTAGGCGGCCTAATCGGCTTGGTGCATTCTCTCTTCCAGTGCCCCTTTGCGTTGCAGTTGTAACAACGCGTCTCTCTGCTTGCTGAACCCGTCTTCGATGTCGCCCTTCTCGGCAGCATGATGTCCGCAAAAGCTCGAAGCATGCGTTTCGGGCCATCGAAACATTGAAGCTTGGCCTGTGTACGCAAGCTTAGAGCTGGAATGCCCTCCACGAGTCCGTCCAGTAGTTCGTCCGCCTCCATGCTGACATCTCGAGCAAGTCTGCATTTTTCAGTTGACGACCAAATTCGCGCCTCAAACTTGCGCCTTAATGTAGCCTTTGATTCGACGCCCCCGAAAGCTAGCTGCAGTTCTTCCAGCAGCTTATTTGTGGGCTTCACTAACCGCCCTTCATCCGCATGCAGCTACTGCAACGCACTGCCCTTCAACTTGCTGATCAGCAAGATACGTCGTTGCATGTCTGAAAGGCTATGCAGAGCCGATATTTTGCCCCATTGAGCGATCCATGATCGAACAGCCACTTTATCTGTGAAGTCCATCCGCATTTCCTTAGCCATGTTGAATCCCGGTGAGGAAAAGCCACTATTCTCCGACGCTATTTCGTCATAAACGACGCTGCCGCCGCCGTTTCGTTGCATCGCAATTTCGTCTCCTCTGCCTGCGCTGCTTCGCCACTGCGCATTTTCGCTTCCTCTGCCTCCGTTGTCTCGTCGCGTCGCATTTTCGTCTTCACTGCCTCCGTTTTTTCGGTTGCCTTCTCCATCATTTCCTGAGCTTTCACAATTTCGGCTCGCAGATTTCCCAAGGTCTTAGCGCCAATTTCTAGCTCACTACGATTTTCCTCGTCACTTTCTGATTCTGCTTGCTCCATTGTTTCATGCTCCTTTTCTACAGTGTTCTCGGGCGCGCTTCCGCGAATTTTCAACGCAGCAAGCCCAGTCACCTTCTCAACTGGAGAACTGTAATATCCGATATGTTTATATTCATATTTTGTTCTTGTAGGCGTTTTTGGATATAAAAAATTATTTATCAATCCCACTTCTGAGATTGTACCAGGAATAAACACGGTCTCTTTATTTAAATTTAATTTATTATACACGTTCTACTTGGTTCTTGGTTCGATCGAGACTAAGCTTCGCTGCACGCAAGCAGCTCTCTCTGGCGCTCTCTCTTGAGAGAGAGGGATAGCACCTCTCTTGAAAGAGAGAGTCACTGCTCTAATTAGTGTGGCCAGCCTATCTTTATTATGCTTGGCCTGTTACATTTTAAAACTAAAAGTGGGAAAAAAAAACTAATTGGTGGGCAAACATGGCAAAAGATTAAGCTTTTTAAATTTCAACAAGAAAGGAAAGCTAACTTCGGGCGGAGCCGAAGTTGATATACCCTTGCAGAATATTTTGTTAATTATATTCCCCAAAATTATTCATATGATGCATTCTTAATACTCATAAAAAATCCCAACTTCCTATCTTTAAAAACACCAAAGTTATGGCATTCCAATCGTTCAGTTATATGGTAGCTATAGGATATTGTCGGCCGATCCTTATGAAATGGTAGTTCAGATTGATTGGCCAAATATAAAACCCATAAAAATCCCAACTTCCTAACTTAACAAACACCAAAGTTTTGGCATTTCCGATCGTTCAGTTATATGGCAGCTATAGGATATAGTCGGCCGATCCCGGCCGATCCGACTTATATACTGCGTGTAAAGGAAAGAAGTTTGAATTCGATATCTTTCAAACTGAGAGACTAGTTTGAGTAAAAAAAAGACAGACGGACATGCTTATATCAACTCAGGAGGCGATCCTGATCAAGAGTATATATACTTTATGAATCGGAGATGTCTCCTTCACTGCGTTGCACACTTTTGACCAAAATTATAATAACCTCTGCAAGGGTATAATAATTGTGTAAGGTCTCAGGGCTGGACACCCAAAAGAGGATAAGTTTACAACGCCCTCGCTGGTCCGATTGTATTTAGATCAAGCGCTCGAAATAGCTACTCGGGGAGCTTGCGGGAGGCGCGTATAGAACACAGACGGACAACACGATCCTATTATTTTTACATTTGGGCTTACCAAACCGCATACCGCGATCCTAGGCCGGCAAAAGGTGCCGGACCGATGGTCCTCTTCTTCCTCGACATCTGTACTTTTAAGTGTTACTAACAGGTTTCTTTGGAATTTTTTTTCAATATTTCGTATTCAGCAGTATTTTCTATGTTGTGTGACCACTTGTTTTGCCCAACTCCAATGAGACCTGACACATTCATTAAATTATCCATGAAAAAATCATTTAAAATTTTTTTAATAAGCTGATTTTAACCTTTTATGTCCTAAATCAGCTAGCACTCTGGTAGAGAGATTCTTATTCTTTTGCAAAGCTCAAGTGATGATATTTTCGATCAAGCCTAAGTGGCTTGGACTGTCCGAAGCAGGGACAAATAAAGAAAAGTTTTTACTGCACTGAGGGGAGGTCGTTAATAAATAATGTAAAAAGAAGCGAACAAAGATGTCTCTTTTGTGAGGCATCAGAGGAAAGGATCAAAAATGATCTTTTGTGTCCTGCCACACAGATAACTTAAGAGCAATATAAGGAGATCACCTGGAATCTCGAACAGGTCAAGTTTCCGAACAAGAATTAAGTGTTTTACTTTGTTTTTTTTTCCAAATGCTTCTCAAAAAGCTTCCGATATTGCTAATAAAACGTGGATATATACGAAAACTTCGGTTTTGAGTGATGAGGGAATGGTCCCGTCTATTAATTATTCATAGTTTGTGAGGCATTAGAAATTTATTTTTATTTCGTGCGGAGCCCCACGGCTTACATACCCGCCCAACCGACCGAGGGACGCAGCCGTGTATCGTACGGTACGATTCGCGAGAAGATAGACGCGATATACTAAAGTATATTTAATTAAGTTAGTATTAATCGTTTTAGTGGCAGAGAGTCAAGATTTGAGATTATAGGAAAAAGTCGATTATAGTTAGAACAGAATACTCTGAAAGGCTGATAGTTAGATCTACAATGATTTAATATTAGCGGAATATAATTTCCAGTTAATCTCCTTGGCACAGAAAAGTTTAGCCGACTTACCAAGTCGGGGCTGTCAATCTCACCATGAATAAAGTTATAAATGAAGACACTACCAAGCATCGTTCTAAGGTTGAATAGAAGAAGGTAAGATAAGGTTTTACATCCCAATTTAGGCGCCGTCAAGCAAAAACAAAAAAGTTTTTTTGTACTGATTCAATACTCCAGACGGGAGACCCATGCCCCATAGTCGGACGGACTAGGGAAATAAATAAAATTTTAGTGACATAAAAATCATTGACATCTTTTGACAACCTTTTATTAAAACCAAGCACTCCTCTGGCTTTATTAACCATGGACGAAATGTGATTAGAAAACTTAAGCTTAGGGACCAAAAGAACGCCAAGAGTCAAATACTTTGATAAAGTCAGTGAAAATGACCTGTGTTTGAAAACTACTATTGAAGCCCTATATCACAAATGTACTAAGCTCCAGAAGGTTAGTGATTGTGGATCTACGTTTAATAAATCCGTGTTGACACGGAGATATAATTGATCTACAAAGGTGCTGCAAATGAGGAGTAATACTATTTTCAAAAAGCTTGGGATATATGACAATTAGATATATCTCTATAGTTACTAGCCCTTACTTGTTACCTTATGTGTGGGGAGGAATTACTTATCTCCATTATCCGGCGCCGTGATAAGCAGAGCCATTCCTTCAAAGCAGTCACTTGAGCTCCGGCTAACATTCGATGAAGATCTCAGGACAAATACAAATTTCAAACAATTACACATTATCATGGCCGATTTTTAAAATCGTTTGCATACCTGACCTAGTCCTTTCGTGTCATAATACAACATAGATTTTAATATAAGATTATTAAAACGATTTCAATAAAGACTTATCTAGGTCTTTCGATGTACGCTGGTGTGCGAATTCCCGTGTATGTCGCGATCCTATTGTCCTCTCCCTCACTCCTATGGCTGGAGTTGGCGCGTGCCAGTTTTTCGTGGTGAGTTCTCGCGCTTTGTGTGTGTGTGTGTGAGGTGAGCTTTGGCTCGCTAGCGGTGGGTGTTCCGCTTGACTATCGTGTGTGGGTGTTCGTGCCTAATCTTAACCTATGATTAATACTAAACTTATATTCTATTACTTATATTTGTGAGGAGCCGTACGGTTCCTTACAGTCGTTTAAAATGTAATTATAATCATGCAAGTTACGGCACATACGCCTTTCATGAAGGGGTTGGACAGCTACATCAGAAGGCTGTATCTGAGCTTAGCTCGACCAATTTTCTTTATGCCAATCTTCAGGCAAACATCGCAGCGCAGTTCGGACCGACAAATACTGCGGCGGTGTGTGCACCGCCAAGTCATCTATTTATCCCATCCAACAATGCACCAAGCGCTGTACTTCTAAACTGTCTCTACTCCCAAGCTTTCTCAACCCAACGATTTTTACAGAAGTGGGATTCATGCTATTTGTGCCCTTAGCGCGTTTTTTTAAATTCTAAATTCTTTCTAGTTTTAAGGCGAGAGCGGGAGCCAATAAAGCTTTCGTTCGCTCTCGCGAATTCGCCCCGTCTCTCGCCCCCTTAGCTAAGCATAGCTCTAAGAGATGATTATTGAAATTAAAATATCAGTGTTAAATCGAATCCGATCAACATTGCACTCCTTTTCGTCGTTGCTTAATTTCGCAAATTAAATTCGTCGCTCTCCAATCGAAGTTCGAATTTTGTTAATGCAAAACAGTATTAAATTTTCGTGGTGACCACGACGTGATCGATTTGAAAGCGTTGGTGAGGCAAATTATTTATTTCTTTGGAACTGCGTTGGAAGCCTCTGCCGACCCCTCTTTTGCTGCTACCCCTCTGTTGCTGCTGTAACCTTGAGATGGAATGAAAGGAAGTTTAAAGCCCCGAATTGGCCAACCAGGTATTGAGTGCTAAAAGTTGAAAGTTAATCTGTGGCGTTTTTTTAATTGTGTGTGGCCCATCTTTCAACTTTTTGCATTCGTGTAAAAATCGGTAGATAATGAGCATTCTAACCAAGAAAAAAAAAATTTTGCATGTACATACTAACAATTTTAATTCTGTACTAAAGTGAATCGCGTTAGGTTAGGTTTGGACGGCTACCAGGCAGTAGCCTGGTACACCTAGACCTCTGTGGGTCCATTGTGATACCGTATGATCTCTACTTTTTGGGTCCCCTATCCGTTAAGAGTCAGCCTGTAGGTTGGTCGATCAGCAGGTCCCCCATCCGGAGGATTTAATAAAAGAGCTTAGACTCTTCAGGTTAGTCTGCGATATTTCGGTCAGGTCATTTATGAAAGGATATCCTAAGTGTTTCAGTCTAAGCCTGCATAGGGCTGGGCATGAACAGAGTAGGTGTTCCACCGTTTCCTCTTCTTCCTCATCCCTGCAGCTTCTGCAAAAATCGTTTTTTGGGGCTTTTAGCCTGCCGGCGTGTGCGCCAACGAGCCAGTGGCCTGTGAGTACTCGAATTAGCATGCCGCACTCAGTGCGGCTGAAATTGAGTAGTTCTGATGTTTTCTTATTGTTTATCTCAGGCCATGTCTGGTGAGAGATTCGGCATTTCGGCGTGTTTTGCCAATAAGTGTTGGCTAATTTGCTGAAGTGGTTTTTAATAATTAGCTTACAAGTAGCCATCGGCATGCCGACATTCTCCTTTCCTGGAAGGAGAGGTATGGTGGTGCCTTGCCTGGCTAGCTCGTCTGCTATACAGTTGCCTACGATATCCCGGTGACCCGGAACCCATATAAGGCTGACAGTAAACTGACTAGCCATCTCGTGGAGAGATTTGCGACAGTCTGCTATTGTTCGGGAGTTTGTATTTGTCGAGTAGATTGATTTAATAGCCGCTTGGCTATCACTATATATGTTTATGTGTCTGTTCTGGTTGTTTAAGTCCCTTAAACAGACAAGTGCTTCCATTATAGCGTACACTTCCGCTTGGAAGACACTGCAGTGGTCAGGAAGTCTGAAAGACCGCCTGATCTCTAATTGCTCGGAGTATATGCCTCCACCTACGTGTCCGTCTAGTTTGGAGCCGTCTGTATATAAACAGATTGCGTCTATTGACCAAACTTCCCTGCCTGGGATCAGAGCTTCGAAGGGCGTGTGATTGTATTCACGGGTTTTACATAGATCCGTTTTTGGCGGGATCAATTTGTCATGCTGAAGAATCTTAGCGTGACCATATAGTTGGGCTTTCCATTGCCCTGTATCCCTTAGTCGAATGGCTGCCGATTTCGCCCTTTCCATTCCTGCTAAGTCCAGGCTCTGGAGGTTCAAGATCGCATTCAGCGCTTCGTTTGGGGTGGTTCGAAGGGCTCCACTCATACACAAGGCCGCCATGCGCTGTACTTTGTTAAGTGGAGTTAAGATACATTGTTTGTGTAAAGCGGTCCACCACAGAGCTACTCCATATAGTAGGATTGGCTTGACTACCGCTATGTATATCCAATTGACGATTTTAGGGGACATACCCCATCTTAGCCCAATTGCTTTTTTACAAGAGTAAAGTGCAATGGTCGCTTTCTTAGTTCTCTCTTGGTTGTTTAGGCCCCATTTAAGACGCTTATCTAATACTAACCCCAAGTATCTTGCGTGCTCGCTAAAAGAGAGATTACAGTTGTTTAAGGTGGGTGGGTTAAGTTTTGGGATTTTGTATCTATTTGTAAAAAGGACTAGTTCCATTTTTGAGGGATTTACCCCAAGTCCGTTCTTTGTAGTCCATTCCGATAGTGTTTTTAGTTTTGCGGTCATAAGATCGCATAACGTTTGTGGATACCTACCATTAAAGATGATAGCGACATCGTCTGCGTATGCCACTATTTTACAGCCTCCTCCTTCAAGAATCCGCAGTAGTTTATTTACCGCGATATTTCATAAAAGGGGTGATAGTACACCTCCTTGCGGAGTGCCTCTGTTCACTAATCTAGTCTGGGTCGAGGTCCCTAGTGTGGCCGTGACCAATCTGCTTATCAGCAATTTGTGGATCAGCCCCACCAACGGTGGCTCAACCCCTAGTTCAGTGAGGGATTCTGTTATTGCCGTGGGGAGCACGTTGTTGAAAGCTCCTTCTATGTCAAGGAAGGCGATCAAGGTGTATTCTTGTATACTGAGTGATTTCTCGATGTTGCTTACTACCAAGTGTAGCGCCGATTCGGTCGACTTACCTTTGGTGTAAGCGTGTTGCGCCTCTGATATCTGCGTCGGGTCAATGATGTCTCTAATATGTAGACCTAACAGTCTTTCTAGGATTTTTTAGCAGGAATGATGTCAGACTTATCGGTCTGAAATCCTTCGCTGTAGTATGGGTGGCTTTCCCTGCCTTAGGGATGAAAACGACTTTCGTTTCCCGCCATGCTGTAGGTAGTTCTCCTACTGCCAGAATGGTCTGGAATATTTTTCTCAGCCAGTTTATAGCTAGTTCTCCTGCTTGCTGAATATGTGCCGGTGTTATGTTGTCCGGTCCCGGCGATTTGTATGGCTTAAAACTATGAATGGACCAGTTTATATTACGGTCTGATAGTAGGAGATTTAAGTTTATTCCTTCTCCAGTTTGTCTTCCTGGGGGATGTCCTGTTTGCAGGCTCCCTGGGAAGTGAGCGTCTAGGAGTAGGTTTAGGGACTCTTCACTAGAGTCCGACCATGATCCGTCAGCCTTTTGGAGATAGCCCAGGGATACGGCTGTCTTAGAAAGTATTTTTCTGAGCCTTGCGGCATCAGTTGTCTTTTCAATGTCCGAGCAGAAATTCTGCCATGCAGTTCTCTTCTCTTTCCTGATGGCCTTTTTGTATGTGGCTAATTCCTTTTTGTAGCTTTGCCAGTTTATGTCCTCATTGGGTCCACCAAGGAGGTTTTTTCCTTCCCCTTGGTTTCCCTAACGGGCATGCAGCTGAGAATGCCGCGTTGCATGCTTCTGTGAATTTGTTTACTATATTATCTAGCTCCTGAGTGCAAGGAGTGCTTTCTGGTGGCTTCCTGGGGAGGAAGTTCGATAGAATTTCTTTGTATTTACTCCAGTTTGCCCGCCTGGGGTTGGCAAAGCTGACCGGCGCAGGTGACACTAGGGACAAAGTTGTCTCTATAAACCTATGATCTGAAAATGAGTGCTCGTCGGAGACAGCCCAGTTTGTGACTGTGCTTATGAGTGAATCTGATGCCAGGGTTAGATCTATGATCGTTTGGCACGTTTTTGTTATAAAAGTAGGGGTATTGCCCCTATTACAAAGAAATAAGTTCGAATTAAGAATGAAATCGAATAAAGACTCACCTCTGTCGTTGTTGATAGGGCAGCCCCACTGAGTATGGTGGGCATTAGCATCGCATCCTATCACCAAGCCTTTCTTAAGCTCTTCACATTCCTGTACCAGTCCTCTGACTAGCGCGTCTGGGGGGTCTACCTTTTCGGAAGCCATGTAGGCCGATAGCATCCTAAAGGAGCCGCTTTGCAGCTCCAGGCTTATTGCTGTGTTGTCTCCGTTGCTGTATTTGTGAAGCAGAAATGTACTAAGATGCCGTTTGGCTAAAATGCAGGTTCGAATTTTACCTTGTTTGGGGTCAAGCATAAGCTTGTAGTCTTTGTTCCCAGTCCAGCAACCCTGCCTCCTGCTACCCAGGGTTCCTGAACTAAGACCACGTCGGCTTCGCCTTTGGCCAGGCGAAGCAAAAGAGCAGCGGACGCTGCTTTACTGTGGTGTAGGTTGATCTGCAGGAGTCTTAGCGACATCCCCAGCTGCAACCTCCACCACAGTAACGTCGGCCTCCGAATCGCTCAGGTCCACTTCGTCGATTGCCGGTCCCATCGCTCGCATCTCTCTGCTTAGCGACGAGTCGGTTGAATAGCTGTCCTCCGGCACACCAGGGGCTTCCACTTCCTCCGCAAGCACCTGCTCGGCTGGGTTGCCGGCAGGACTTCCCGAGGAATTAGAGTCCCCTTTGTATATTTTGATGTGTATGGCACTGAACCCATAGTTGAGCGTTCCCCGAGCAGCCTCTATGGGAGCGATCGACTCCTTGTTCAGTACCACAATCGCTTGGTTTACATCACCTACGTGATCCTCCACCTTAACGACTTTCCAGTCTTTTGTGGGGAGATGTGGGTTGCATTCTTGCAACATGTAGAGGATGTCTTCCGGTGATGCGATTGCTGCTGGGAGCCAAATTCTGGCTCGCGGTCTACTGGGGACGTCACACCAATCTAGTGCGACTATGTTCGCCCCTTTCGTAGACTGCACCGAGCTGAGCTACCGCCTGTTTATATAGGTCAGCTGATCGTTGATTATCGCAGGCCACCACTTTTACACTGCCCTGGTACCAGCCCGCGTCCATACAGCAAGGCGCTGAACCGGGCTTCTCGCGTACCATACGCAGGCAAATGAGTGACAGCTTGGACTCAACCGCCTTCCATTTGTTTCTGGGGATCCTCTTCTCCGGATTTCCCCTATCTATGAGTCCAAGTAGGACCCGATCTTTGGTGATCTCGGCAAAGGAGACCGACGGCTGGATCTTCGATCTTTTCGCCGACGGGCCGGGCAGCTCTATGGAGCGTTGCCTCTTCGCCTGAGCACCTTCTTGATGGGGCTTCTCTTGCCCATAGTTGGGAAACACCGTCCTTGCCCACTCTACCTTCTTTAGCCATTCGGGCGAAGGCGTGGCGACAGTGAGTGGTATGTGAGCGCAGGGTTTGGGCGGCAGTCCGTCTCTCTGCGTATGTAAAATTCTTCTTTACACCAGCGGGTGACCCGATCGACTTTGCTGCGCCTACCACTGGTTTTGGCGCAGATGTGCACATAGCAGAGGCGTTTGCGACAGTCTTTCTGTCCCCCGACATCCCTAGTTTGGGATGGGGCCCTTTCTGAGCCCTACTGGTGCTTGCAGTGGAACCATCGTTCGTCTTTGCAACTCCGGGTTTTTGTGGAGTTCCCGTCTCCGTTTTTTTTGTTTGTGTTTTTATGTGTTGTTTCCATAGTTGGTCCCACGAGCTGCGGAGAAGGGGAAAGGTCCGCCCGGGCAGAGATCCGCATTACCCGGGTAAGGCGGTAGATAGAACAGGGGGTCGCCATCTCCCTGAGCCCACCGTTTGAGACTGGGCTAGTTGTTGATCCGGGCCCCAGCCAGGCTGACTCTTGGCACGGTCCGGATTACACCGTAGTCCGGCCCGGAGTGAGATGTTGTTTGGGAGAGGAAGTGGGTAGGTGGTGTGTGGGGGATATTGGGTTTGTGTAAAGCAACTGTTTAGATGCGGCTGAACAAATCGCATCGTCGGTACTGCCTCGTTGCAAGATACCCGCTGGTTGTCCGGGACTGCTTATTTGCTGGGGTTTCCGTCCACGATTCCGTGTTTGATTTCCACCGCCAGCTTATTCGCAGTTGGCCTCGAGTGAGGTCGTCCGCTATCCGCAACCTGCGACCCGCTCGGTCGCCCCAGCTAGGCGGCTTCAGAACCATCTCACAAGTTCCTCAGACCGAAGTGAATCGCGTTAAAACACAAACAAAAAACTCGACCCAAATTAGTGCAAATTAATTCCCCCATTTTCGAAAATGGGAAAATCCCAACTTCCCAACTTTAAAAAACACTAAAGTTATGGCATTTCCGATCGTTCATTTATATGGTAGTTGATATAGATGATATAGTCGCCCGATCCGGCTCGTTTCGACTTATATACTACCTGCAATAGAAAGACAACTTTTGGGAAACTTTCAAGCAGATAGCTTTAAAACTGAGGGACTAGTTTGCGTGGAAACGGGCAGACGGACGGACATGGCTAGATCGACTCTCCTGGTGATGCTGATCAAGAATATATATACTTTACAGGGTCGGAAATGTCTCCTTCACTGCGTTGCAAACTTTTGACTGAAATTATAATACCCTCGGCAAGGGTATAATAAAATATATTTTAAACCTCTTCGATTCCAAAAATAAATAAATAAAAAATAAATGCAATGGCAACCAAGGATATCGAAGAGCTTAAACACAAACGAGATATTTGCATGAATACTTTTCAGCCGAACGTACCGCAACTTAAATGAAAGTAAAATTTCTGTTAATCCGGTTGAGCTAGAGTGTCGATTAGAAATCCTAAATTCGCACATTGAAAATGCTTCACTTCTTCAAAACCAAATAGAATTGAGAGATCCAAAAGATGTGTTTCGCGAAGAGTTTGAAGAGTGTGCAGTTTCAACAAAATCATTACTGATTTCAATGTTAAATGACGCTAAACAAAATTTTGTAGAAAAATCCGCTCCGCAGGCAAGTCGCCCGGCTCAATGCCGCCTGCCGAGCGGCGCTCTTCCAACATTTAGCGAAAAACACTCCGAACTTACAAATTGTAAAAGCCTTTTTTAAACTTTTCTTTACAAAGATGATACTCTACACGATATTGAGAAATTTAATCATTTAATTTCGTGTTTAGGAATTTAGGAACAGTTAGGGTATTTCAAGTCACTGCGGAAAATTATCCCAAAGCCCTTGCTAGCCTGAAGCGGGTGTACGATAATGATTGCCTTATTTTTTTTGACAACATATCGACACTTAATTTGCAAAAAATTACCCAGCCGTCAGCTACAGCCTTGAGAATCCTCATTGACTCCTTGGTATCTATTGGGGATGATGGACGCATTACTAATGCTATTTTAATACATTTGGTAATGAGCAAGGTCGATGCGGGAACTAAATGAAAATGGGAAGAACAACACATCGCTTCCTCTTTGGAGCGAATGTGAGACGACATTGAACAGGCGTTACCAACACATGGTAGCGGAAGAGGCCTCCAAGCCCAAAACTGTTCAGCAAGTCCAATATAATCCGAAGAAGAATGGAAATAGGAGTTATTCGTTTGTCGCCGCCAGGAACGACACGGTACAATGCGTGTATTGCAACTCAGCGTTTCCTTCGCAGCTCTAACAGTTCAGCTCAGTTCAGTCTTGCGACTCAGGATCACAAATAAACTTTGTGACCGATGAGCTCGCTCAGAGACTTAAAATTTCAACAGAGGAGGTGTGCTTGATCTTAAGAGGCATTGGTGGGACTAATGCCTAAGCTACAAAAAATACACACAGTTGTGAAGTCGCGAGTAGGGAATAGCCAGTTGTCGTCCGATTTTTGGATCCTAAAAAAAATATTGCTGGTTATCATCCTGATCAAGCGGTGAACACCAGCGCGTCGAGAGTGCCTGAAAAGATTCAGTTGGCAGATCCATTCTTCTTCAAGCCCCAAAAAATAGATATGCTTATCGGTGCAGATACGTTCTTTGAACTTTTAGCTGTTGGCCAGATCAAACAGGGGCCTGAACTTCCCATCCTACAAAAAACAGTTCTCGGCTGAGTAGTGTCTGGGAGATGTGCCTCTGAAGAAAAAATAAAGGCTAACAAAATGGTACATCTCAGCTGCCAGGAGGAAGCGTTGGAGTCAATAAACACAGCCCAGCAGAAATTTTGGTCTGTGGAGGACCTGCCGCCTAAGGCGGTAGTGCGTTCTACAGCCACAACGTACTTCAACCAAGTTGAGAGTAGTTTTTGATGCATCGTGCCGTACATCGACGCAGATATCGTTGAATGACATCTTGATGCATGGCCAACCATTCAAGAGGAGCTGTACTCGACACTGCTTCGGTTTAGATTGTATAAGTTTGCCCTTGCGGCAGACATAAAAAAAATGTATCGCCAAGTAATGGTGGACGAATCTGACCGAAACTTTCAGCTCATGGTAAGGAAACGAGATCCTTCTGAATCTTCAAGTCAAATACCGTTACATATGGAACTTCGCCAAAAAGATTTTTATGTTGACGATTTGTTGACTGGCGCCGGATGCGTTGAGGACCTGCAAGGCCTATGAGACGAAGTTTCTCAGGTTTTGCAAGAGGTAGGATTTGAACTGGCAAAGTGGTTTTCAAACTGCCCAGAATTATCCGCATCTGATAGCGCTGTAATTCCACTTAGGGCAGGCTCAGACGTAACTAAGACCCTTGGCGTGGTTTGGTTACCGGTTAAAGATTACTTCCAATTTCGGTTGGATGACTCTTTCCTGGATCTTCGCGCGACAAAACGAAATATTTTGTCGATGACTGCTCGACTTTTCGATCCATTTGGCCTCTTGTGTCCTTTAGTCACCAGGGCAAAGATGTTGTTGCAGGAGCTGTGGCTTCGAAAGCTAGATTGGGACGAGTCGCTACCAATGCAGTTGCTTACTTCATGGGATACCTTTAAAGCAACACTTCTGCAGCTGCCGAAAATTAAGGTATCGCGATTCGTCCACACAGATCCGCAAGTCCCGATTCAAATACATGGTTTCGCAGACGCTTCCATGTGAGCGTATGGAGCGTGCATTCACCATACGGTAATCATACGGTGGCTAACTAAGGATACGATACGTTGTGCTAAAGGGGCCACAAAAATCAACACCACAGATGTTAAACGGTCGGAGAGCTCAAAGTCTATCTGCTGGCAAGTTCCCCATGATTTGCGTCAAGAGTTGCGGCTTACAGCGAAAGCAGCGAATGCACGATCGAACTGATCGTCGGCAGACTTCTTGCGCATTGACTAGCCATACTTTCTCGCGCAGAAGACTTACAAGAGCTCGAGGGCCAGCGTGACAATTCGTAACGTGCAGGTATGACACGTATGATCTGATGAATTGTGAGCTTTAAGACAGCAACAACGGGAATTTGGCTTCGTACGGGATAGGAGCATTCAATAACCGACCCCCAACTCGTAGCAACACCAATTTAATTTATTCTCCTGAATAAAGGGGCTTAGCTTTTGAATATTCGTTGCTACCGGTTTATTTTTCCGAATTTTCCTAATATCGTCACTGAATTCGTGAAATTGGATAATTTCAACAATTTTCTCAAAAGCGAAATTCAGTTCTCTTGGCGAAATACTTTTTTCAAAGGTCTTCGTCCCTTTTCTGCACCTTTGAATAGAGCGGAAAACCCATACGAAAACTCTCAGAAGCTTCAGATGCGACGATTTTCTATTTTCTGAAGCTCTGGGCTGACTACAAGAGCTAATGCCGATTTGCGTAATTCCATCGACACTACTGCAATTACAATTAATTTCTGAGTCGAGCAAGAACAGAGGCCCGCCGAATCAGATAAACGTTGTAAGCTCCTCCACGTCACATCCACGGGACACTATGTCTGCTGGGTTAACTTTCGTGGGAAAGTGTTTTCAAGTTGCGTTCTCCGACCACTCCTGAATCTCTGCGACCCGATTTGATACAAAAACCGACAATGACGAAGGATGGGTTTTGATCCAGTGTAATGTGATCTCAAAATCTGTCCATAGGAAAACATTCTCAATGGGACAATTTAGCAATGGCCTGACACGATTATACAGATCTGCTAAAAGGTGAGCTGCGCACAGCTCAAGGCGAGGCAAAGTTTTCGTCTTGAGGGGAGCTACTTTTGATTTGGCGGTCAATAAAGACATCTTTAAACCTTCAGCAGTTTGAGTACGAACGTAGATGTACGCTCCATACGCTCGCATGGAAGCGTCTGCGAAACCATGTATTTGAATCGGGACTTGCGGATCTGTGTGGACGAATCGCGATACCTTAATTTTCGGCAGCTGCAGAAGTGTTGCTTTAAAGGTATCCCATGAAGTAAGCAACTGCATTGGTAGCGACTCGTCCCAATCTAGCTTTCGAAGCCACAGCTCCTGCAACAACATCTTTGCCCTGGTGGCTAAAGGACACAAGAGGCCAAGTGGATCGAAAAGTCGAGCAGTCATCGACAAAATATTTCGTTTTGTCGCGCAAAGATCCAGGAAAGAGTCATCCAACCGAAATTGGAAGTAATCTTTAACCGGTAACCAAACCACGCCAAGGGTCTTAGTTACGTCTGAGCCTGCCCTAAGTGGAATTACAGCGCTATCAGATGCGGATAATTCTGGGCAGTTTGAAAACCACTTTGCCAGTTCAAATCCTACCTCTTGCAAAACCTGAGAAACTTCGTCTCATAGGCCTTGCAGGTCCTCAACGCATCCGGCGCCAGTCAACAAATCGTCAACATAAAAATCTTTTTGGCGAAGTTCCATATGTAACGGTATTTGACTTGAAGATTCAGAAGGATCTCGTTTCCTTACCATGAGCTGAAAGTTTCGGTCAGATTCGTCCACCATTACTTGGCGATACATTTATTTTATGTCTGCCGCAAGGGCAAACTTATGCAATCTAAACCGAAGCAGTGTCGAGTACAGCTCCTCTTGAGTGGTTGGGCCTACCATCAAGATGTCATTCAACGATACCTGCGTCGATGTACGGCACGATGCATCAAAAACTACTCTCAACTTTGTTGAAGTACTTTGTGGCCGTAGAACGCACTGGTGCGGAATGAAATAGTGCGGAGTGTTTGGAATTTTGTCATTGGTGGAAGACATGTGGCCCATAGAAACATATTGTTCCATGAATTCAATGTACATCTTCGTCAACGAAGGGTCCTTTGACAATTTCCTTTCTAGCGACAAAAATCTACGCTTCGCAACTTCGTATGATGAGCCAAGAGAATTATGGTCAGATTTGAACGGCAAACGAACCGAAAATCTATCGGACGACAATCTTTAAGTATTTTTCTCAAAGTGTTGTTCACAAAGTTGCTGTCAGGAGTATGGACTTTAGCCGTGGGCGGCAGGTCCTACACAGACCAAAATTTCTGCAGGGTTGTGTCAATTGACTCCAACGCTTCCTCCTGGCAGCTGAGATGTACCATTTTGTTAGCCTTTATTTTTTCTTGAGAGACACATCTCCCAGACACTATCCAGCCGATAACTGTTTTTTGTAGGATGGGAAGTTCAGGCCCCTGCTTGATCTGGCCAACAGATAAAAGTTCAAAGAACGTTTCTGCACCGATAAGCATATCTATTTTTTGGGGCTTGAAGAAGAATGGATCTGCCAACTGAATATTTTCAGGCACCCCCACATGAATTTGTAATATTAATTTGTATTAATAAGCAAACGCGACTTGTGGTTGGATATTTGATTTTATTTTGCGACGAAAGCGACGAAAGGGAGTGATGATCCGGTTTGATTTAACACTGGCTTTAATTTCAGTTATGATCTCTTATAGCTATGCTTATCTAAGGGGGCGAGAGACGGGGCAAATTCGCGAGAGCGAACGAAAGCTTTATTTGCTCCCGCTCTCGCCTTAAAACAAGAGAGAATTTACAATATGAATAAACGCGCCAAGTGCGCCAACTACCCTAGTATACGTGTTCATGAGTGAACATTCTGCCAAGGGCCAGCAAGATTAGGAGCACGTTTTACATTTACGTCGCAAACATTATTTATAATCGATTTAACTTTATTATATAAAGTATATATATATGTATGTTCCTTATTTTTTATTTTCTCAATGGCTTATAGCACATATATTTGTTCTTAAAACAACGATATAGTGGAATGTATTTATTATTAGTTTTTTATATTTTTGTTTATTTTGTTTGATCTCAATTGTTAACATTTATATGACTGGTAATGGACCGGGTTGCTTGTAGTCTTTGTCTAACAGCACATTTTCGTAAAAAAAATATTATTAAAATTATCATAATTACTAACGCAATCATTAATCCAGCATGTCCGGAAATGTTATGATGTTCTTTCATGTATTTAATTTCATTATTTAATCGTTCAATTTCAACAGTATGATTAAATGTTGTTAGTTCTAGCGGATCCCAAATAATCTTCGGAACTTCATTAATATCTCCTATATATGATGTTGATAGCGTTTCCTCGCTTTCAGATTGGATATTATGATGGGCAACTAAGATCTTATCGTCGGTCCGTCCCGTACAATATGGCGCAATACTTAACACCCCCTGCTGAGGCAGGTCAAACAACTGTATTTGAGAGCCGTCTGACTTTGGTATTGATATAAACTTTAAACAATCAAGTACTTTTCTTTTCCAGCTCTACCCAGTAACTTTCAGAATCCACGATTTGTTTGTAAATACAATTCGCAGCTCTATTTGGCTTTAGCGGCTGCGTTGCATATCCTTTTATTTGGATGCCAATTCTGGCATTGATTTAAGGTTGCTTCGGTCATTATGTGATAAGAATCAATCTCAAAATTATAAATTAAATATTCGGAAGTTGTATGCACCATGACAATCTGATCTTCATTCCTAACTAGCACCGGAATGAGTCTGAATAATTTAGACGGATGTCTACTAAACAGAGGCACCTTAGCGCTAATAATTAGTTTGTCGTCGATAAACAATCCCCTGGCTGTTAACAGAGTATATACTTCCTTAAGCTCTGTCCCTGCCGTTTCCCCGGAATTATTAGATTTTCCGAAAGACTTTCTTGAATTTGTTCTCCTTTTTCAGTTGGTTTGGCCGAAGAATATTTGTATTCAGCCGACCATGATTAATATCGATTAAAAGGCTGATGATACCTGCCTGCACATTCTTCAATCAGGGAGCTAGTTGTTTTGTTACCATAAAGAACTTTATCGATTCCTTATAGACATAATAATTATACCCGTTACTCGTAGAGTAAAAGGGTATATTGTATTCGTGCAAAAGTATGTAACAGGTAGAAGGAAGCGTTTCCGACCCTATAAAGTATATATATTCTTGTTCAGGATCACTAGCCGAGTCGATCTAGCCATGTCCGTCTGTCCGTCTGTCTGTCCGTCTGTCTGTCCGTATGAACGCTGAGATCTCGGAAACTATAAAAGCTAGAAGATTGGCGTTTTGCATGTAGATTTTAGGAGCTCCTACGCAGCGCAGGTTTGTTTCAATATGGTGCCACGCCCCTGACGCCTCTGACGCCCACAATCGCTTATATACGATTTTAAAAATTTAAATATTTCGGAAAAGTAAAAATGCAGTTTTATTGTGTTTATCAATACCTATCGAAATGTAGAAGAAATTTTTCAAATCGGACCATTCGTTAAAAAGTTATGCGTGATCAAAGTTTCTATCTCCATCTCCCTCACACTCCCTTTACCTGAGTAACGGGTATCTGATAGTCGGGGCACCCGACTATAGCGTTCTCTCTTGTTTTCTTTAAGAACTTCCGTCATGTTCTCAATTCTAATTTGCATACACCTTCAATTTTCGTTCACGTCTTCGGTTGTTCGTTTTAATAAATTAGTAGTTGAATCAACCACTGATGTTTGTTTCTGAACTAGTTTATCTATATTGTTTTGGTTGTCGAATAAATTCTTCATATTTTCTTCCAATTGTTCTCTGTCATCCTCATCCATTATGCCAAATAAAATATGATATAATGAACCCATGAACTCGAACGGGCCACGCTTGCTTCTGCATCTCGACTGCATCATAAATAATTTATTGTTTTCTTCTAGTTCCGATAATTAACTTTGAATATTATCCAAAACTAGACTACATTGCTCTTCAAAGCTATGAAGCCGTTCGCAAACCTTTCTCATCCCCTTTATGAGCGCATTACCTTTTGTAATCATCTTGAAATATGGATTCATTTTATAATAAATCACTAAATTCCAAGAGGTGCTTACTATTTTCACATCTCCCAACGGATCTAAATAAATTGCCGAAGTGCTATTAAGATTTTGAATATCAAACCTAGTCTTTTTTATACTCGTCGGTGTAGCACTTGATAACTGGCAAAGCAAAGCAAGCAACATCAAAATCATCATACTGCCTAACTTCGACAAGAGTATCCTCTTCTTTTAGTATCTGCGATCGGAATTTTTACTTCTTTACTTCTTGTACACCAATTAAAAGGCAAATCTTTGTAATAGGTGTTGTAAATGAAGCTTCTGGGGTTTTGACTTTGACAACCCTAACTCGATTGTCTTTACCTTTGTAAGTTTCCTCTACCTTTACCATTGGCCATCTGGCTGGGTGGCAATTTTCATCCTTCAAGAGTACTACTTGCCCAGTTTCTATATTGGGGATATCTTTTTTCCATTTATACCTTTGTTGCAGGGTATGCAAGTAGTCCTCCTTCATTTTCCTCCAAAAATCTCTTTTAATTTTTTGGATTAATTTCCACATAAATAAATCACCTATTTTCTGGTTATCATTTATAGGTGGGTTCAAAACTCCTTATATTTGGCATAGCAAAGTTGACATCTCTTCGTATGTCAATATACTATCTCCAATCACTCGTTTTAACTGATATTTCATCGATTTTAAGCCGGCCTCCCAGATACCTCCAAAGTGAGGTCCTGCCGGGGGGATAAAATGCCACTCAATCCTTTCTTTCTCGAGTTGAGAAACAACTACAGAATTTTCTTGTTTTGCCTTTGCCAGTTCTTCGTCTAACTTTCTTGCTGCACCCACAAAATTTGTTCCATTGCCGGAACAGATATTGGCACATTTTCCTCTTCTTGCGATAAATCTCCTGAGCGCTGCTAAGAAGGCGTCAGAAATTAAATCACTCACAATTTCCAAGTGTATCAATTCCTGTATTTAAAAATGGGTATGCCATTGTTACCCTTTATTTGGGTAAATTTCACATTACAGTGAATTCCTTAATCCAAAGATCCAATATTTTCGTTGAAAGTATGTTCTCATTAAATTTATTCCACCATGCAAGGTTTCCTAATGAGCATTTTCTATAATTAACGAAGTAATGTGACCTTTATCGAGTATAATTGGATGCTTTCAGTTTAAATCTGGCATTGGAATTTCGTAATCTGCCGCCTACTCTGATAATATTATTTTGATCAAGAAATGGATGCAAGCTTAAGATTTTAGAATTAATTTTAATTTCTTTTTTGTTAAGCAAACAGTTGAGCTCTGAACCAAATTGGTATTCTTGCTCCTTTTTAATTATTATTGTTTCTGCATACTGTAATTCATTAGCTGTTAAGTAACGCGGATACGATTTATTTCTTGTTTTTATATTAACAAATCGAACTATTTAACATATTATTCTTCTTTATTTGTGAATACATGAATAATTTTCCAACAGGCTATAAATAATATCCCCATCGGTTGTCAACATTGTATTGACACTTTTTTCTTCTTCTTCAGCATTTGATTGAGGTGGCCAATTCTCTTTTGATTCTTTTAGCCAACTTGGTCCATTCCACCAAAGATCAAAATTTATTTACTCGCTAGAGGAAATTCCTCTTGAGGCCGCGTCAGCTGGATTATCTTCAGATCTTACATGATTCCATTCTACTTCCGTACACTTTCGAATGTCATCGGTCCTATGCTTAATAAACTTGATTTTGCTTTGACCACCTTTGATCCAAGCCAATGTAATGGTATAGTCACTCTATGCGTATATTTTAGCCGCATTATCAATCGACTCCTTAATTTTTTGTATTAGCTTACGAAGAAGATGAGCTGCGCATAGTTCTAGTTTTGGAATCGTTTTCCTATTTTTAATTGGGTTTATCCTGCTTTTGCTAGCTACTATCGTAATCAGCTTTCATACTTTTGCATATGTATACTACATGCAAAACCATGAAGTTCAATAAAAGAATCGGATCTGCTTGGAATCCATCTTGGTATTCTGATTTTTCCTAGTAATTCCAGTTTTTCTTTATAACTTGACCGTTCTTGGGCATCATCATTTGATAATTCCTGATCCCAGCTATTTTCTGAAAGCCAAAGTTTCTGTATAAAAAGCTTCCCTGTAATGGTTACTGGGGCTAACCATCCTAAGGAAAGAAACAGTATGCTTATTTTCTTTTTTTGTACTCCCTAAGTTGACCTTAAACTTAAAGTCATCTTTCTGGGGTTCCCATTGAAGTCCCAATGTTTTCATGGACTCGTTATCTTTGATAGATATTATCTTGTTGTCCCCTGTATCTTCTACACCTTTTAATATCTCTGGTTTGCTCCAAATCCATTTTCTTAAATTCAGATTAACTGACATGAATTCGCGTGAAATATTTTGTATTATTTATTGCGTCTTCTATCGAATTGGCTCCTGTCATGAGATCGTCCATGTAAAAGTCGCTTCTAATTATCTTTCCCAGTGCTTCATTTTTGCATTTATCGGCTATGGCTACTAGAACTCTAGTAGCTAAATATAGAGCAGATGTAGTACCATATGTTATTGTTTTTAATTTGTAAGACTTTATTTTATCGTTGGGAGAATCTCTCCACAATGTATATTGATATTCTTGATCTTTTTCATCAATAAATATCTGCCGGTACATTTTAACATTTAAAATGATGTTAAAAAAAAATGGAAAGCTAACTTCGGACGGAGCCGAAGTTGATATACCCTTGCAGAATATTCTGTAAATTATATTCTTCAAAATTATTCATATGATGTATTCTTAATACTCATAAAAAGTCCCAACTTCCTAACTTAACAAACACCAAAGTTATGGCATTTCCAATCGTTAAGTTATATGGCAGCTATAGGATATAGTCGGCCGATCCTTATGAAATTTGGTAGGTCAGATTAATTGGCCAAAAATAAATCCCATAGAAAATCCCAACTTCCTAACTTAACAAACACCAAAGTTATGGCATTTCCGATCAATCAGTTATATGGCGGCTATAGGATATAGTCGTCCGATCCTTATGAAATTTGGTAGGTCGGATTAATTGGCCAAAAATAAAACTCATAGAAAATCCCAACTTCCTAACTTTAAAAACACCAACGTTATGGCTTTTCCGATCGTTCAGTTATATGGCAGCTATATGATATAGTCGCCCGATCCGGCTCGTTCCGACTTATATACTACCTGCAATAGAAAGACAACTTTTAGAAAGTTTCAAGCAGATAGTTTTAAAACTGAGGGACTAGTTTGCGTAGAAACGGACGGACGGACGGACAGACGGACAGACGGACGGACAGACGGACAGACGGACATGGCTAGATCGACTCTTCTGGTGATGCTGATCAAGAATATATATACTTTATAGGGTCGGAAATGTCTCCTTCACTCCGTTGCAAACTTTTGACTGAAATTATAATACCCTCTGCAAGGGTATAAATATCTTTTTGAACTCGGGGTCCAATCCACATAATGTCTTTGGGACTTTTATTATTAGTAGTTTTGGCCGAAGCGTCAAATACTACTCTTAATTTTGTGGTTAAGCTGGAATCCCTAAGTACGGCTTGATGAGGTAAGTAATATTTTCCCTCTTTTTTGGATTCGATCATATGACCGAGATCAATATATTCCGATATAAATTTTTTATAAGCGGATCTTAATTTTTCGTTTCGCTGAAATTTATTTTCCATGTTAATGAGCCGTGCCATTGCTTGTGGCTTTGATTCTCCTAAGGATGTATCGTCCTTAAATGGAATCCTAACAATATATCTAGCACTTGAATCTCTCGCGGTAGTTTTACAAAAAATTGTTTTCACAAAATTCGGTTTCTATGTCATTGCTGTCATCCTTTTCTAATTTCCAAAATCTCTCCAAATCTTTGGACTCGATTTTGGGCAGCATGATACAATCCAACCGAATTCTGTATTTTGACCTAAGAGTCCGTCTATTTTTTTAACCCACTTTTAAAAATGTAAACATATAAATCTGCTCCTATAATAAGGTCCACTCTACCTGGCTTATTAAATTCTGGATCAGCAAGACTGAATTTATTCCACCTGGAAGTGTCAATATTTAATAATTGAACTGGCAGTGCCTTTATCAACTTTGGAATAATAATCGGACTTACTGTCAAATTATTTTTGCTTCCATTTCTTTTAATTTGCAAATTAACTTTATGCTTAGAAATACATTTTTTAGTGGAGGAAACACCACTAATTTGTGTTTTAAATTCTAGGTAATTGCTGAATTTGTGAAGCTTTCTCAGATATAATTGTACTTTGCGAACCACTGTCAATCAAAGCTCTTAATATTTTAAAACCCCCATTCCTCGACTTTACTTGGACATCTCAGGCAAATACTGCTGGGCTCATTATTTTAAATTTATGGCATTGAATTAAATAATGCCCCGGTAACTTACAACACGCACAATTTTCACTATAATTTTTGTGAGAAGTATCATTTGTTACCATTTTCTTTACAGGTTTGTTTTCCTGTGAAAATGATGAAATTGAATTGAGCCTTTGTTCTAAAAAGTCCATGACATCAGAAAGTGATTGAATTTCTTTTGTCTTTTTGACATGGCTTTCGTATAGATTAATTGACTCTTTGTTAAATTTTCGAAGGATCCACTTCTTCGGACAATTGTGCCTTTAATTTTATTACATAAACTGACTCATTAATTGTGACAATAAATGTTTTTATTTGCTTACTGGATTCCAAATTTAAATTTGGCATATCCATAAGCCTATTTATGTGGTCTGAGACAATTTTCCTTTTATTCTCATACCGCTTGGTTAAGAAATCCCAAGTGGCTTCGTAATTTTCCCCAGAACCGAGCAACAAATGGGTAACCACATTCCTGGCTTCTCCTTTTAACGCTGCCTTTAAATAATTGAATTTAAGAGAAGGACTGAGATCATATCTTGTATGAATGAGCTCTGTGAAGAGCTCCTTAAACAAATCCCATTCTTTGGAATCCCCAAAGAAGGTGGGAATTTGAATTTTTGGCAGGGTTGGTAAATCCTCTACTCTAAAACCACCGTCGACACTTCAGCAATGTTTAGCTGTTTCAGCTGTTATAATATTTTGTTTGTCGAATTCCAGTTCGCTAATTTTTTCCTCGAACAGCGAACTTTCGAAATAGGTGTTAACTTGTTCGACTACGTAAACCACCTTATTCCAAAGGAATTCTATTTTATTTTTCCTTATATTAAGGAAATCTGGGCTACTGTCTATTAGTTTCGATGTTTCCTCTAGATAAAATCTTAGTTGCCCAACAATATTTTGGAATGACCGCTCTATTTTACGTGCGCTGTCACTCGCATTTTTAGAATTTAGTTGTGTCCCTAAACTACCTATATTTTTATGGTTTTTATTGGGCACTACTTGCTGAATTGCAATTTTTAAATCTTTCCCTGAACTACCCATTTTTTCAGGGTTTTTATTGGGCACTATTTGCTTAATGGGATTACTGATTGCCTTCTCATATTTAATTCTTTATTGCGCCAAATCCATCATAATCAAGTCATACTGTTTCGAGTTAAAATACTCGTGATCGACAACGCCGATCTTTAATAAATTTGTATGATTAGAAACGAAAATATTCCTAAACTCTTCTAGCTTTGCGAATTCGTTGGAATTTATATTTCGGACGTTGATGCACTATGATCAGCGCAAACAAGTGGCCCTTACGGCACCAAGCAGTGCTTGTTACGCGCGGAGCCTAATAGGCGTAAAAACGAGATCGCGAGAAGTTAAAAAGCACAATGTAGAGGCGGACAGACTAAGATTAGAAATACGTACGAGACTAATACTAATACTAATTTTGTGCTAAGTAAGATAAAATTGATGCTTTTAGGCTTGGCAAAGAGTCCGTAGTATAAATAATATGGTATAGTCTATTATAGTCGTTACACAGTACTCTAAACGGTTCATGCATATCAAAGTTAGATCTACAAATATTTAATGTAAGAGGAACATAGTTCCTGGTAATTCTATTAGGCACGGAGAAGCTTATGCGACCCAGTAACTCGGGACTCTCCACATCCCCGTGAATAAGTTTATAGATAAAAGTTGTGCCAAGCATCGTTCTACGGTTTACTAAGGATGGTAGATTAATTAGGAGAAGTCTACTAGAGTAGGATGGTAAAATAAGGCTTGCATTCCAGTAAAGGCCCCGTAGAGCAAATAATAAAAAGTTCTTTTGCACAGACTCTATCCGGTCTATATGTACACCATACTGAGGACTCCAAACTGCTGAACAGTACTCCAGGATTGGACGGACTAGTGAAATGAACAGAGTCTTTGTAACATAGGGATCATCGAATTCCTTTGACCACCTTTTAATAAATCCAAGAACTCCCCTGGCTTTATTCACCATAGAGGTAATATGGTCACAAAACTTAAGTTTTGGGTCAAGGAGGACGCCAAGGTCATCAACATGCGTAATTCTAGACAACGTGCAACCACCAACGCTTTTCTAAAATCAGTGTAAGCTACGTCAGTCTGCATGTTCTTTCTAAAGCCATTTATTACAAAAGACGTTAGCTCCAAGAGGTTTGTCGTCGTAGATCTTCGCCTTATAAATCCATGTTGACATGGAGATATAATGGATCTACAAAGATGTTGCAAATGGGGTGTAATAGTGTTTTCGAAAAGCTTTGGGATGGCGGATAATTTGGATATGCCTCTGTAATTACTTGTATTGCATTTATTTTCTTTCTTATGAAGGGGAATGACAAATGACTCCTTCCAAATAAGTGGAAAATGAGATGTTTTTAAAGACAAGGTAAACAATTTGTACAGAGGTCTACACAGAGTTTCAGCACAGTATTTAAGCACGCAGCCTGGAACTCCGTCCGGACCAGGTGAATAGACTGGCTTAACTTTATGGAGATCCAAAAGAAGGGAGCTTTCGCTTAACCTCGGACAAAAAATCAAGTTCGACTTGGGTATGGCATTTGAATAAGACGGATTTGGACGGGATGAAACAGAATAAGTTGTCTGGAAAAACTGGGCAAATAGATCGGCAATTGCCTGATCAGAGTTTGCTGTAGAGTTTTCGAATGATAGCGATGCAGGGTAACAGGCTGATTTACGCTTAGTGTTAACAAAATTATAAAACTGTTTTGGATCTTGTGAAAATTGGACCCTACAACGAGTCAAATAGCTTTTATACCACCGGGCGATAAGCACGATAAAATTTGACCGAGGCCTTAGGTACCGAGAGAAGGCAGATTGGGAACCGCACATTTTAAATTTATTGAAAAGTCTGGACTTAATATTTTTTAGGTGTGACAACTCTTTATTAAACCACGGAGGTTTATTTGAAATTGTGAGCTTTTAGACAGCAATAACGGGAATTTGGCTTCGTACGGGATAGAAGCATTCAATAACCGACCCCCAACTCGTAGCAATGTCGAGGAACACCAATTAAATTTATTCTCCTGAATAAAGGGGCTTAGCTTTTGAATATTCATTGCTACCGGTTTATTTTTCCGAATTTTCCTAATATCGTCACTGAATTAGTGAAATTGGATAAAAAAGCGAAATTCAGTTCTCTTGGCGAAATACTTTATTCAAAGGTCTTCGGCCCTTTTCGGCATCTTTGAATAAAGCGGAAAACCCATACGAAAACTCTCAGAAGCTTCAGGTGCGACGAAAAGTTTTCTATTTTCTGAAGCAGATAATTTGGCTCTGGGCTAACTACGAGAGCTAATGCCGATTTGCGTAATTCCATCGACACTACTGCGGCCGGTAGTTCGAAATGTTGATTTGCAGGCCAATTAATTTCTGAGTCCAGCAAGAACAGAGGACCGCCGAACCAGATGGACGTTGTAAGTCAGTCTGCATGTTCTTTCTAAAGCCATTTATTACAAAAGACGTTAGCTCCAAGAGGTTTGTCGTCGTAGATCTTCGCCTTATAAATCCATCTTGACATGGAGATATAATTGATCTACAAAGATGTTGCAAGTGGGGTGTAATAACGTTTTCGAAAAGCTTTGGGATGGCGGATAATTTGGATATGCCTCTGTAATTACTTGTATTCGATTTATTTCCATTCTTATGATTAACAAATGACTCCTTCCAAATATGTGAAAATGAGAAGTTTTCAAAGACAAGGTAAACAATTTGTGCAGAGGTCTATTTAGGCACACAGCCTGGAACTCCATCGGAACCGGTCAATAGACTGGTTTAACTTTATGGAGATCCAAGAGGAAGGAGCTTTCGTTTAACCAAAAAATTAAGTTTGACTTGGATATGGCATTTGAATAAGACGGTTTTGGACGGGATTAAACAGAATATGTTGTCTGGAATCACTAGCCGTAGAATTTTCAAATTATAGCGATGCTGGGTAACAGGCTGATTTACGCTTAGTATTAACAAAATTAGAAAACCGTTTTTGATCTTTTGAAAATTGATAGCTTTTATAACACCGGGCGTTAAGCACGGTAAAGTTTGACCGAGCCCTTAGGTATCGAGAGAAGGCAGATTGTGAACCGCACACTTTGAATTTATTGAAAATCTTTACTTAACATTTTTTAAGTGTGACAACCCTTATTAAACCAAGGAGGTTTATTTGAAATTGACGGATAGTATAACGGAACACACAGATAAAAGAAGGAATTCAATGCATTATAAAAGATATTAACGGCCTTAGCCAAGTTAGTGCATGAATAAAATTCGGACCAGTCATAGCCGGATATAAAAGTATTTAAAAGATGAAAGTTTGCCTTACGAAAGCAGCGGATTCGTTTAACCGACTTTTCGGATTTTTTATTCAGCTCTATTCTTGCGTCTACAGTCAGCTCTAAAGTTGGATGATAAGGATCTTCCGGTTGTGTAATTGGTGACGTTCTTGATAGGCAAACGCCTTCTGAATTTGAAACAAAACACAAGTCCAGTAAACGTCCTAAGGAGTTCTTAACATGGTTCACTTGGGATAGCGCAATGTCAAGCAAGCCGTCAATAAAGTCATGCTGCGCTAAAGGAAGTAAAATGTTATAGTTTTCGTCAGGGGACCATGTCGCACTAGGTATATTAAAATCACCCAATACTATTAACTGATCTCGATCTGACAGTTTTTTGGAAATGGACTGAATAACGGAAAGGTGTTTTGCGTAAATAGGGAACTCAGATGATGGTGGGATATATGAACAAGTAATATATACAAAACTACCGGGAAACGATAATTTTATACCTAGGAATTCGATGTCATAAAATTCTTCGAAAGTCAGTAATTCAGACGAAAAGGTGGAGTCGACAGCAATCAGGACTTCACTCCCCCGTCTGGACTGACGATCAAGCCTATAAATTGTGTACTTACCCGGGAGAATTTCGGAGCTAAGAATATCCGGCCTTAACCAGGTCTCTGTACATACCATAATATTATATGGGAAAGAAAAACTATCCGAATACAATTTAGTCAGCTTACTAAGTAAGCCACTTTTATTCTGATAGGAAAGAAGAAAGTAAGAGGCTAGTTTTTTGGGGCAGAAGAAGATGTGGAGGGCGTTGGGGATGGTTCTTTAATGGTATTTTCCCTTTCCCCCGTACTATTCTTAATTCTCTTAGCTTTGTACTTTCTTACAATTATGCCCTCGGGCCAGAAACTGGCCAGATGCAAAAAGAGCACAAGGAATACCAATCTTAAATTATGATACTTTCCTAGCATAAGAAAATTTAAATTGTTCGACCTTCAAATCATCAACTTGGATTTTGTTACGGATATAAGCCGTAATATCCAGTGATGAGAGGTCTGGGGCGAGCCGTGAAACAAATACATGTTTTAGCTGGGGCACCCGAACACAAGTAACCGTTTTTGGTACAACACATGCAACCTTTTTTGGTACTACAGAATTTGTATCTGTACTACCAGTATCGGCCGGTAATCCGGACGTTAAGTCTACATGAGGTGTTGGGGCCACTACTTTATTTTGATCGGACAAAGCGGAAATACCTAGCGGAGCCACACCGATTCCAGCAACTTCGGAAACCGAATCACTTTTTGCCCCCGATCTTAGTACCATTTGAGTGGCGCCTAAGATTGGCAGCTGAGCTGGAATCGAATCGCGGGCAGCAGGTTGCACGGCACCTGCCATAGAATGCCCACCGACCGCGACTTTTTTGCGCTTTGGGGAATCGGGCTCAGCTAGCATGCGACTAGTGAGCTGCGATTCAAGCGCCACGAGCAGGTCCGTATTTTTACGGCAGTTCCGGATTAATTCCGTAACACTGCTTTTTGTGAGCCGCCTAATAGTTATTGCCTGGTTCTCGTATACAATGCATTCATCGCAGTAGTAGCGTAGGCCACTCCTCTTATCGATGGCATCACGAACCAGGCCAGAATAGCCAAGACACTTTGCGTGATAAATTTTATCACATGTATGGCAGGGAATACATTGCTGTCCAGCCGAGATAACTTTCTTGCAATTTTTTAATGAACAGAAAGCCATTTTCGCTGACCACGGACCACTGTGCACTATTGCGGACAAAAAAATCGAAAGCGCTCAAGAACTTTTTAATGAGAGATTAAACAGAGCGACAGAGCGGGAGCGAAACACCGAATAACTTTGATGTTAGGCACCACGAAACGAGATAGAAACGAAAAGAGAGAGAGCGGGATAACCGATTAACTCCGGTATAAAACACCTCTGAGAGATATTACCGTTGGAGTGCGTGCCGTTCCAACAGCGCTCAACGACGAAGAGAAATAAAGAGGGGCAATAGAAAACAATAACAACAAACCAGCACCGAATTAAATTATGCTAAAAACTTTTTGTTTACTAAACACAAGTTAATCACGATGCACTCGCGAAGCGAACGGAAAGTTGTTAGAAAACACTTAAAGGTGTAGAAACGTTAAAGAGATTTAAGTAATCCCCGGTGGTTTCAATAAGAACAATGAAAATTCGGAGCGCAAAACAAAAACACGACCGTTCTCTGTGAAGACGCAGTCGACTTTTTTCGACTTTATAGTTGGTTTTGCTTCCAAAGTTTCTAATTTCCAACGTAATTTCGGCCTGCTGTGAGAGCAACTGAATAGTTTTTTCGGACAACATTTTATATCTTTAAATATATATATCAACTTCAAATTTAAATACAAAAGTTTACAATATTATTATTGTCAAACTGCGTTTTCTTAAAAATTTTTTTTTTTTTTTAATATCTGAATGTATGTATTTATTTATATATGTATATAATTATATGTAAAAAAAATTTTTCGAATTGACTTAGGTGCTGCTCCTTGTCGTTGCCGCTGTCGTCTTTTACTGCTGCTGTTATTGTTGCTGCTGCTTTTGTTGCTGTTGGTGTTGTTGCTGCTATTTTTGTTGCTGGTCTTTTTGTTGCTGCTGTTGTTTTTGCTGATTCAGTTGTTGTTGCTGCGATCGTCCTTCCTTCTAATAACGTCTTCTTTGCGTTTCAGTTTTTTGTTTGTTGTTTTTTCTTGGCTTGGAGGTGTCTGTGTTGTTTTGGCACTTCTTTATTTTTGCTTTTGGCACTTAGTTCCAGTTTAACTTAACGTAAGCTAAGAATTTTTATGATCTTATGGCATTTATTTTTTTTTTTGTAGGAACTTTTTTTCACTTTACATTAATATCTCCAAGCGCAAGCGAACACCCCCAAAAAACTCAGACGGCAATAAGCCCAAAATAAATCGTTCCAACAAATGCCCTGTAAATCCCGGGCCATTAGATGAAGATAGATTTCCCATTCTGGCGGAGCCTGAAACAGAGTCTGAACAATTAGCCCCAAAGAAACTAAAGCAAAGGTTTGCAAGTTGTGTGTTCGGTCATGCCGCAGCCTAAATAAATTCTTAAAGTTTCAAATCTTAAGTAAATTAAATTCTCGATGTTTGCTTTTGCCTTTTCTATTTGCCCTGCGTGGCAACTCTTTTAATTACGGTAATTGCTACTCCTTTTGAATTCCTTCGCCGATCGCTGCCTGGCCCTTTGTCCACGGCAAGCATCTACTTAAGTTCAGTTCGATTTTTTACTCGCTCGCTGAAGGCACGGTTGCAGATCGCCTGCCTATTCTCTTCGTCTTATACTTTCGCTAATTAAAAGGCACAGACAAATCGGTCTGCCTGCCCAACCAATTAATCTTAAACATAAACATTTAACTTTGTAATTAAGACCTTGGTGCCATTTAGAAAAAATGTATTACATATTCAATTGAAATCTTGTGCAGCTTATTTTAATTGGGCATCATCAAAGGTTAGCGTTAGTGAAAAAGCTCATTGACCCAACATTTTGGTGACCCCGACGTGATATATAAAACAATACAAACTAAAGTGTAACCACAAATAATTTAATTTTCGTTCGTTTGATCGATCGCGCATATACAAAACCTGAAAGTTCTATGTACATAAGAGCAAGCGGTCATACATAAGCTCCGCTAGAATCTCACATCGCACCCGCCCCCGCGCATCGTAGAGAATATTTTGGTTTCCTCTTTGTGCCTTCGTTCCCGCTTTGCAACGTTTTTACAGAGGTGATCAAACGTTTTGTTCGCGATTTCTTTGCACCCCTTCCACCGCTATATTGCCATTTATGTGCAAATAGACGCACCTACATACATATGTACATTCCGTTAGTTTTTCGGTGGTCAAGAGTTTTGGTACAGCACGCACTGCACAGTGGAATTTAATTATTTTGCTGGTGATAAAAACTGAAAATAATAAAATAAATATATTAAAATGTCAACCGAAACAACTTTAGCTGCTCCAGTTCAGGGAGTGAAGCATCTTAAATTGAAAGCTGAATCAAAGCTTTCTAAGGCGAAATCCTCTGAGAAGGCCCTGTCTGTTGAAAAGCTCCAGGCGATGAGTGAGGAAGAATTGGAGCTTCGTGTTAAGCTCTCAGAGGAGAATAAGGCTGCATTTGCCTAGGTCCATGACAGTCTTGAGGAGCTGGATTTTAATGAAATCGGCAGCCAGGTTTGCGATGATTTTGAAGAGCTCATCATATCAATACAAATCATGCTAAATCGAGAATTGGGTAAGCGTCAACGTCCAGCACTTCGAAGTTCTACCCTCAGGCCAGAGCCATATCTGGATTTCCACTCAGTGCCGGCTAAAAGATCTCATTTGCCTGAATTAAGATTGCCTGAATTTTCTGGTGGCTATACTGAATTTGCCGATTTTCAATCCATGTTTAAGGCTATCATCGACAATGACGTAGAGCTCACTAACATTGAGAAGCTGCAGCATTTAAAGTCTTGCCTGAAGGGTTCCGCCTTGGATATAGTGCGCTCATTAGAAATTTGTGATAGCAACTGTGCTTTAGCTTTGGATTTATTTTGGGTCTCCCTAAAGGGGACATGCGGTCTGCAGCGAAGCTGAGAGATATCTCTGATAAAATAAATGATAATCTACGTGCTCTTCAGTCTATGGGCTCGGTTGAGCAAATTTAAAATTGTATTCTGGTTCATGTTTTACTCCAAAAATTGGATAGCAAAACTCAGTCCAATTGGGAAGAATCTGCGGCTATTGATAAAATTCCTTCGATTGATCAATTTACTACATTTTTGTCCAAGCGTTGTCGAAAATTGGAAAATGTAGAGCATACTGCAGCATCGTACTCATAGAGTTCACAATCAGGAAGAAGCCGCAACAAAAGCATTTTAATTGCCACTAACACTTTTGGAAATGGATGTGTTGTGTGCGACAACAGTGGCCATTCAATTTATAGCTGTGGTCAATTCGCCAATTTGTCAGTACAAGAGCGTATTCAAAAGGTAAAGGAATTAGCGCTCTGTCTTAATTGTAAGTAATTGTAAGTCAGGCTGCTGTCGAACTTGCAGGTCCAAGCATCACACCCTTTTGCACCTTGGCACTCAGTCTTCAACCCAGGTTCTGCGAGCTCCAGCTGCAGAACAAAGTACGCCAATTGCAATTACTTCAAGACCTTCTACCTCTTTGCTGGCTCAGAATTTTGATTCTGACATTGTCTTTCTTGCGACTGCAGTCATAAGCGTTCAAAGTCGATAAGGTGCCTGGATCCCATCCCGTGCGCTGCTAGACTCGGGATCTCAAGTCAAGTTTTATGCAGTTGCATAAAACGAAGTCTACCTTATCAGTTGCAGGTCTTGGAGATGCTCGATTTGACTCTGAAGGAGTTTCCGTTTGCATTAAGTTAAAGTCGCATACCTCTGATTACTTCGCATGCCTATCTGCTCTTGTTGCTCCAGCGATTACCGACAATCAACCCAATTTGACCGTTAAGCCCGATGGTTGGAAAATTCCCTCGAATATTCAGTTGGCCGATCCTGGTTTCTATAGATCTCGGCGAATAGATCTCCTTATTGGCGCAAGCATGTTCTTTGAGCTATTATCTGTAGGGCAGATTAAGTTGGCTGCTGGGTTACCCCTATTGCAAAAAACAAGGCTTGGTTGGATCGTTACAGGAGGTGGATCTTCTACTCTCAAGGCAACTGCATTAAACGGCCAAGCTGTGCATCGTGAATTGATTGCTGCTGAAGTTTATATGGATGAATTAGTCCGTCGCTTTTGGGAAGTTGAGAGCTGTGGTGAAGGCGTCGTCACAGCCACCAAAGAAGAACTGGAGTGCGAAGCTCATTTCAAGACAAACTTTCGTCGTTTAGACTCTGGTGAATATTCCGTACGATTACCTGCGAAGAACACTCTAGAATTACTGGGTGAATTTGGAGAACAAGCTAAAGCGCAAGCCAGAAGTCAAGGACCTATATTCGGCATTCATTCGTGAATATTTTCATTTGAAGCACATGTCCGTCGTGCCCAGAAACTCCTTGAGTCTTTGCAAATATTTTCTGCCTCACCACTACGTTTTCAAAGAAGACAGCACCACGACTAAATTGTCAGTCGTTTTTGATGGGTCAACAGAAGCTGTTCAACACGCTGTTACAGTTTCGGACTTTCCCTGTTGCATTGACTGGTGACATCTGCAAGATGTATCGGTGTGTTCGCGTGGCTGAACCCGATAGCTGTCTTCAATGTATTCTTTGGCGTGACTCACCGGACCAGGAGGTGCAGGTATTCAAGCTTGATACCGTAACTTATGGAACTAAGCCTGCAGCCTTTTTATCCGTTCGAGCGATGCATCAATTGGCAAATGATGAGAAGAGCACATTTCCAATCGGTTCTAAAATCATTTTGCGGGACTTTTACGTTGATGATCTGATCACAGGAGGCCAATCAACACAGGAAGTTCTCGAAATCATGTCTCAAACAACAAACTTGCTTGCACAAGGTGGCTTTAGGCTCAGGAAATGGTGTTCCAACGAGCGCGATGTCCTTGATAAAGTTCCTGACTCGGAAAAAGAAACATTCCTGAAGTTTGACGATGGCAGCGACTTTACCAAGACACTGGGTCTTGCTTAGGATCCTGCAGCGGATGTCTTTCTCTTTTCTTTTTCTCCCATACAGGTCTCTCCAAGGCCATGTAAACGACTGGTGCTTTCCACAATTGTTCGCGTGTATGATCCGCTTGGTCTTATTGGTCCTGTGGTTGCCAAGGCCAAGATCTTTCTGCAACTAGTCTGGAGAGAGAAGTTGGAGTGGGACGAGAGCTTTCCTGAGGCACTCAACACATCATGGCTGAAGTTGTCATCTGACGTACTCAGCAAATGAAGTTTCCTCGGCGTGCGCTGCATCCAAATGGTGCTATTGAGATCCACGGATTCTCTGACGCTAGCATCGACGCATATGGAGGAGGTATCTATCTCGTTTCAATAGCTGATGGCAAACGAGAAGTGCATCTTTTTTGCTCAAAATCTCGTGTGGCACCTTTGAAGACTCTCACGGTTTCCAAATTAGAGTTGTGCGCTGCTTTATTACTGGCTCAACTGATACGGGATGTACGCAACATGAATCTCTTCGATTGCCCGTTTTATTGCTGGTCAGATTCTGCTGTAGCCTTATCATGGATAAGCGATGAACCTTCACGTTTTCAAGTTTTTATTGCTAATCGAATATCTTTAATTCAAGAGCTATCCAGTGGCATGAATTGGCGCTATGTACCGACCGACTGCAATCCAGCCGACATCTTGTCACGAGGTGCTTCCCCGAGCGAGCTTCTGGAATCTGCCCTTTGGTTCAGAGGCCCAGAATTTCTTCTTAAGGATCAGCACAGTTGGCCTGAATCTTGTATGCCTGTGAAGTCTCTTCCCGACCTCAGAAAGCGGATTTTGGTCGGCGTTGCTAAAGAAGTGGACCTATCCTCAAAATGCAAATTCGTGAATTCTTGGCAAAACATCACCCACACTTTTGGATACGTATACAAATTTGTTCACCGCATAAGACGTCCTGGTCTCGACGTCGAAGATGTTAAAATGGGCACTCAAATGCTTATCAGATGTATCCAAATGAGCAGCCTGGCTGATGACTACTGGAGGTTGCATTCTAAGCGACAAATTACATCATCCAGCCCGTTGGCCTCACTTTCTCCATTCATCGATAGCTTTTGGCTGATGCGAGTTGGTGGCAGACTACAAAATTCGTCCTTGGATTACAGTGCGCAGCATCCTGTAATCCTGGCGTGGTAGCCACGCCAGCATCCAGTTACAAGTTCTATCATACTGGACTTGCATCGAAAAAACTTGCATTCTGGTCCGCGAGCGCTGCTAGCTAACATGCGTCTTCAATTTTGGCCGATAGGTGGCCGAAAAACAGTATCATCTGCAACTTCCAAGTGCTTTATATGCTTCCGAGCTAAACCACAATTATCTCAACATTTAATGGCTGACCTACCTAAGGATCGTGTAAATGCAACATCAACGTTCATGGTTACTGGTCTGGATTTCTGCAGGCCATTTTGCTACAAAACCGGAGTTCGAAGCAAGGTGCCTGTAAAAACGTACGTCTGCGTTTCCATCTGTTTCGCGACGAAAGCGATCCACCTGGAGCTTGTTCAGGATCTTTCAACACAAGCGTTCTTGGGAGCATTGAAGCGGTTTATTCTCACCAGAGGCAAACCTGCCCGGATATGGTCAGATAATGCTACGAACTTCGTTGGAGCTAAAAACGAGCTGGCTGAGCTAAAGAATCTATTCCTGTTTGGCCCCCACATTCGAGCTATAGAGGAATTCTGCTTAGAAGATTCAATTGAATGGCGTTTTATTCCCCCTCGTTCGTTTCACTTTGGAGGCCTCTGGGAAGCTGCAGTAAAAACGGCCAAATTTCATTTCTATCGTTCGGTTGGCCCATTTCTGTTATCATTCGATGAATTGCGTACACTCGTTTGCCACATTGCGGCAATTGTCAACTCACGACCTTTACTACCTCTTTCAGAGAATCCAACAGACCTTGAGGTGCTAACTCCTGCATGTTTGAGTCAGCAATAACTGGCATCAGGGTGATTCCCCGAGGGCACGAGGCGCTCGTGCGCACCCCCAGGAACTGTGGTGCGCATTCCTATACAGAGTCAAATAGACGCAGATATTCCTCAGTCGACCAAGAAAGGCGGTGACCTGGTGGACAGTAGACGGCACCAAAAGAAAATTCTGTCAAACCCTGTGACCAAACGTTTGGCAACTGCTGGCTTGATTGCTAGCATCTGTAATTATGCAAAATTCTTTGCTAAAATCTGGACATTGTAAAAGAGTTGGGTTTATTAATGCCGATTTAAGATGTTCGAAGGCGTTTTGGCATTCAGTTGTCCATTCGAATTTTTAAATCTTTCTTACATAATCTTGTTATGTGACAACATTTCTTACAAACCGTCTATAATAATTGCAAAATGCAACAAATCTTCTAGCGCTGTTCGCATCATGTGGAACTGGATAATTTTTAATGACGTCGTATTTTTTGTCGTCGGGCAAGATTCCTTTGTCTGTACATTTATGTCTTAGAAAAGTTACTTAATGGATAAAAAATTAACATTTTTCGGAATATAAATTTAGGTTATGTTGCCTACTTTTCTCAAAAACATCAGTTAAGCTGTTAATCAACCAATGACTATTAAGTCATCCATATAAAGGAATGCTTGCGAAGGTTCTAGTCCAGAGAAAGCTATAGTCATCATTCTCTGAAAGGAATTTGGTGCTATTTTTAAGCCGAATGGTAATCGCGTAAAGCGTTATGAACCATTGCTTGTTGAAAAGAAGGTTATATCTTGTGAACTTTTTTCGTGTTCAATTTGACGAAAACCTGACATTTGATCTAGATATTCTAAATATCTATTTGGTGCTATTTTTAAGCCGAATGGTATTCGCGTGAAGCGATATGAACCATTGCTTGTTGAAAAGGACGTTATATCTTGTGAACTTTTTTCGTGTTCAATTTGACGAAAACCTGACAGTTAATCTAGATATTCTAAATATCATCAATTCTAGGGAGTGAAAATTTATCAGACAACTGTTTTTTATTAATCTGACGATAGCGATGGTTCCGGGAGTACATTTCCAGCCTGCATCAGAGGACCATCTAGCATCAGGAGGAGCCAAACATCCACGTGGGAACAGTGGTTGTCGTCGAAGAGGACCACCTTCCACCCCAGCAGTGGAGGATCGGGCGAGTGGTGGTGGTCCACTCCGGCGCTGATAAAAAGGTTCGGGTGGCGGACGTGCGGACACAGGAAGGCGTATACCGGAGAGCTGTCCATCGGCTGGCCCGTTTGCCTGGTTTGGCCTGAAGAACGTTGTCCCTTTAGATCGGGAGCCAATAAAGCTTTCTTTCGCTCTTGCGAATTCGGCCCGTCTCTCGCCCCTTAGGTTAGCATAGGTTCTAAGAGAAATTATATGAAATTAAAGTTAGTGTTAAATCGAATTCGTTCAACGCGACTACTTTTCGTCGTCGCTTAAAAACGCCAAGTAAATACGTCGCTATTGCAAACACCTGTTCGAATTTTCTTAATACAAAATAGTATTAAATTTTCAATCATATTTGGCTGTCCTGGGGCGTGCTGAGAGCGTTCTTGGTTAGGCTGGAGTGGATTTTTATCCCAGACCGTAGGGCATCAGAATAGGAGATGCCGTTGGAGGTATTTAGGGTACGGAATGATGTGAAGAATACTTATAGCGTAGTTTGCGATGCAGTGTGTGCGTTCCGTGCATTTTGATTGCTCGTTGCTGGCGGCTGTCATATAGTTCGCCGTATGATTTTCTCCGCAGTTTCCACATTTTTTCATACTTGGTACTTCTTTGTTGGCAGAATAGTGTACAGAATGGAAGTATGTAGTGTGTACACACTCCTGTCAATTAGTGTATTGCACTGGACCATTACGTTAAGGATTTGCTGTCTGGCTCACGCTCAACCTTGAAGAGCTTTTTGTTTTTGTTGAGAATGTTAGTAACATTCTTGACGGTGAAGCCCTTTTCTTTTGGGGCACTTGCTTTTCGGTGCTGATAACATCAGGTTCGATTCCAATTAATACCCTTTGCAGGCTATGGCTTCTATTCAGTTGGTACGTGTAATAATTTTTCTTGCCTCTTACCGGTATATGCGCTCGGTACGGAAGTGTTTTTCATATATTGTTTGCACTTTTGTTTAATGAATATTCGCTTTAGCAAGCGGAACAACAGGGAAGTTCCCATTTCCGATCAGGGCAACAATTTTTTTGATGTTATGCACCTGTTTTAATCATGTCACAATTGTTGCTAGATTCAATTCATTTTGAGTTTTTGGTTCATCGTCTTTTCGCATATTTTCGGTTAGCCCAGATTTTTTTGCTTTAATAACTTTGAATATTAAGAAATTCTGTAAGTTTTGCCAGAGCTTGCGTAAAACACATCCGCTCAGTTCCGTACTCGCGATTTCGACTTAAACGTACTTTTTTCATATTTGGACCGCTCTGATCACGCTAAATATAACGGACCCTAAGAAAAGTAGGCATCAACTAGTTGCTAGATGAAATACCATATTTCAGGCGAAAGACGTAAGAAACTGTATGTCAAAGTCAAAGCCCTTCTTTCCGTTTGAGCAGATATATTTAACATAGTAACGGACTTTGCTAGCAAATCACTGCAATTCTTAACGGCAAACTTGGCTATTAGGATCTGTCACTAAGTTTTCAGCTGTCTTATTAGTCCGAACTTTGCGTCCATAGTCAATCTTACTCGTACTCTTGAAAATCCATTAAGCGTAGACACGTGCATATTAAGATACATGCCGGCAAAGAAAAAGTTATAGAGCATTACATTATTTTCCTTGCCCACTCACGCCAGACGTGAACCGAGTCAATGCCCAGGGTTTTGGTTAAATAGCTCTCCACCAGAGAGGAACTGCCGCCCGTACCCAAAAGCCAGATCCTCAGCAGGACCCATAAACTCTGATAAAAATGTGACATACGCAAGTACTTTAAGATCAGGTCAAACCTTGTCTCAAAAAGTTCATTTCTGCAATCAGCATACCAAGAACCGAACACGGGTCAGCAGCAACAATCGCCAGAGCGGCCAAAAAGTAACTTTGATGCTATGATATGCAGCCTGTAACAAAGCCTTACGGAGTTTATGTCGTTTATGCGCACAACTATGCAAGATATAATGCGAAACAAAAATCTATTGATTCAAATGCTGGCTTCACAACAATCCAAATAATGACTTCCCTAAGGATATCTACGTGGAACGCTAACGGCGTTTCATAGCATAAACTTGAGTTAGCTCAATTCCTGCTCGACAATCATATCGACGTAATGCTGCTTTCAGAAACACACCTTACAAACAAATACAATTTTCAACTACGAGGCTATTCATTCTACGGAACAAATCATCCAGATGGTAAAGCACAGGGTGGGACTGGAATTCTAATCAGAAGCCGTATTAAGCATAACAAAAAAAATAAATATACAATTAAATACTGGCAACCAACTTACACTAGCCGCCGTATTCTGCCCCCCTCGCATCACTATATCTGAAGATAAGTTTATGCAGTTTTTCAACTCACTAGGGGACCACTTCATTCAACAATGCCAAGCAGACACACTGGGGATCACGTCTCGTGACTTCAAAAGCAAATCAGCTCTATAATGCAGTTACAAAAGCTAAGAACAAGCTGGACTATGTTTCTCCTGGCAGACCAACATACTGGCCGGCAGACCCAAAGAAACTACCCGATTTAATAGACTTTGCAATTACCAAAAACATTCCTAAAAATCTGATAAGCCTTCGGACCTTTCATCTGTTCACTCGCCGGTCCTGTTTATCCTACTCCGACATCCAGGAGCATTGGAACAATCGTTTAAATTGACATCTCAGAAAACCAATTGGGTTAAGTACAGGAAATATATTAGCTCACACATTGAGCTAAGTCCTCATCTCAACGATGAAGCCAACGTAGACAGATTTGTTAATACACTGGAGTCTGTACTCGTCTCTGCAGCTCGAGTTTTAACACCTCAAACTACAAGTACACAATGCAATCAAAAGAAGACAAATCTAAAAATCGAACAGCTCGTCCTCGAAAAGCGACGCTTACGTCGAGAGTGGCAATTCCACAGATCTCCATCTGCTAGGCAACGCTTAAAACATGCTTCACGTCGACTTATTAAAGCTTTACAGCAAGAAGAAGCATATGTCCACCGACGCTACATAGACCAATTGTCAACATCTAGTACAAAACACTCACTATGGAGAGCTCACCCAACTCTAAGCTCACCGAAAGTAACTGTGATACCTATAGAAATCCCACAGGCGGCTGAACGCTCAGCGATGCAGACAGAGCCAGCACGTTTGCCAACCACCTTAAAAATGTCTTCCAACCAAATCCTGCCACTAGTGCGTTCACTCTGACGACTTAACCATATGAGCCTCAGCTTCAAACTCTTTGAAAACTGCGTATTGACTCGGATAAGCACATACCTAAAAATCCAGGAAGGAATTCCGCCACATCAATTTGGGTTTCGTGAAAATCACGGAACAATTGAGCAGGTCAACCGGATAACATCAGAAATTCGGAACGCGTTTGAAAAACAAGAGTAATTTACTGCCATATTTTGAGATGTCTCTCAAGCATTTAATAGTGTTTGGCTAGAAGGTCTCATGTACAAGATCAAGACAATGCTCCCCTACAACAGCCATAAGCTTAAAGAATCTTACCTCTACGACAGAAAATTTGCTGTGAGATGCATCACTGCTATAACTGACGATTGAGCTGGAGTTCCTCAAGGTAGCGTGCTTGGGCCAACATTATATGTCCTCTACATAGCAGACATCCCAGATGAGTCTAAGGGCGGCATACGGGGGCACCCAAACCGCCACACCGCTCATAGAGAAGGGAAAAATTAGGCTGGGATGGACTTCGTGTAGAATCCGCCCAAAGATAACACCTAAAAGGTGTTTTAAGTGTATGGAGTTTGGCCATATAGCAGGAAATTGCAGGATCCAGGAGGACTGCTCAAAATGTTGCTACAACTGCGGCGCAAAGGATCACCAAGCTAGAGGCTGCAAGTCAAAGGCCTGCTGCATGCTTTGCAAACGCAAGAAGGAAAAAGATTGCGACCACCCAACCATAAGTGGGAAATGCCCGCACTTCAGGAGGGCTATGCAAGGGCTTAGGGGTAAATGAAGTTCCTTCAGATAAACCTAAACCATTGTGAGGTTGCCCAATCGTTGCTGGAGCATAATGTCATCGAGGAAAACGTAGACATTGCGCTCATAAGTGAGCAATACAGGAATAAAAATTCCGGAGAATGGCTATCAAATTATAGCAGAAAGTCGGCAATATGGAGCCACGGAAATCCAAAGCTTCAGATCAGCTAGAAAAAAAGCGGAAATTGCTTCGCTAGGGCCCATGTGAATGGTATAGCTTTCTATAGCTGTTACCTGCCGCCAAGCCATAGCCTTCCCCAGGCAATATCTGTGCTTGAAGACATTGCAGAATATGCCCGTCCAGCCGTAATAGCAGGGGACTTTAATGCCTGGTCTACCGACTGGGGCTGCCCCCGAAGAAATGCGAGGGGAAAGGCACTACTAGAGAGCTTCGCCACACTTGACCTAGTGCTGCTGAACTCTGGAACGAAACCGACCTTCTCTAGAGCCGGAACCAGTTCCATCAGTGACCTCACATTCGCGAGCGCTGGATTGGCCTCAGGCTCCAGCTGGGAGGTTAGTGACACCTACATGGGTAGTGACCATGCATCAATAATCTGCACGATAAAACCGAGAAATGGCCCACCACGGGTTCCTAAGATTGTGCTAGGGTACAAAATAGAAACGCTAGACGTGGTACACTAGCGGTACAGCTGAAGAGCGGGCAAACCACATCGCAGACTACACAAAGCTAGCCTGTGATGCATCTATGCAGAGAAAGGGGAAAAACCCATCAGGAAGAAGGCCTGCATACTGGTGGAACCAATCCATTGCGGAAGCCAGGAAAGACTGCCACAGGGCAAGACGCGCATACCAACGCTCAAGAGGAAGGCCCGAATTTGGGGCACTTCAAATACTTTTCAGGGAAAGAAGACAAGCCCTGAAAAAAAATATAAAAGAGAGCAAACGCAGGTGCTTTAATAATATATGCGAAGAAATAGACTCCAACCCATGGGGCTTCGCATATAAACTCGTCACAAAACGCCTTCGGGTATTTAGTAGGCCATCGCCGACATGCCCAGCCGGCCTAAAGAGGATAGTGGAAACACTATTCCCAGAGCAAGAGAGTATGGCGCGAACCTCACAGATCGCGAATACTGCGAACATAAAGCTCACTAGTGCCGAAGAAGTCCACCGGGAATTGAAGACAATACTGGACGACAAGGCACCGGGACCAGATGGCATCCCGAATAAAGTCCTTAAAATTGCTATTAAGGCAAACACAGTATGTTGACATGTATAACGCATGCCTAACAGAAGGTGTGTTCCCTAGTCGCTGGAAAATACAGCGGCTGGTACTCATACCAAAGGGGGACAAGCCAGCGGAGGAGCGTTCTTCATATAGGCCACTCTGCATGCTAGACAAGGTGGGTAAAATTCTTGAAAGAATAATCCACTCCCGGCTAGAAGGTGCTCTTGACGAAACCAACGGCCTCTCAGAGATGCAGTACGGTTTTCGAAAGGGTCTATCTACCATCGACGCAGTGGGTAAACTGTGCGAAGTCGCAGATAAAGCGATCGAGGGGAAAAGGTGGTTGTACGGCACAAAGCAGTACTGCATAGCGGCAACGCTGGATGTTAAAAACGCATTCAACTCCGCTAGCTGGGACCACACACTAAATGCATTGAGAAATCTTAATGTTCCAATGTATATACAGAGAGTAATAGCGAGCTACTTTGAATGACGCCTGCTCCTGTACGAAACTGATTCTGGGCAATCGACCCACAGGGTCAGCGTGGGAATCCCACAAGGATCAGTCCTAGGCCCCTTGTTGTGGAATGCCATGTACGATGGGATCCTTAGGATCGCGATGCCCGAAGGGGTAGCACAGAAATCGATACAGCTGGCACAAAGTAGCAAAGGACGATGGACGTATAAGCTTATCCCAGAACTGCAGAGATGGCTGGGACGGAAGCATGGACCTGTGGACTTCTACTTAACGCAACTGTTGACAGGAGATGGATGCTTTAAATAATATCTTATATGATTTAAGCATGAACGTTATCCGCACTGTCCACTCTGCGAGTCTGCCGAAATTTGAAAATGAACGAAGAGATCTGAGCATTAGGGTTGGGAGGACGCCAGCCGCTTGTAACCTGGTGGACATTATGCTCGTTTCAGAAGAAAATTGGTCTGCAGTATGCAATATGGCCACAATAGTACTCAAAAAGCTGCGCAACGCAGAAAGACTGCGAAATTCCAATAGGATAGAATCCTAGAGAGCCCTAAGGGCATTCCCCCCCCGGCGAAGTAATACCTAACGGAAGTTCCGCCGGGGAAGCGGGGAGGGGGTGGAGTTTTTACTGGGTTAGAGTCCCGGACTTGGGCAAGCTATCTCAGCTCCGAGTTGGCTTTCGATGCTTTAGACCACCACTAAAAAAAAAAAAAACGTTTGCTGATGATACAGCTATTCTCAGGCGCTCAAAATGCCCGAAGCAAGCAACTGCGCAGCTAGCTCTTCATCTGGTCGATGTTGAAAAGTGGCTTTCAGATGGGCGAGTTAAAGTGAACGAACAAAAATGCAAGCACGTTACGTTCACCCTGAACTGGCAAAACTCCCCGCCGCTCATGTTAAACCATTCTCTACTCCCGCAAGCAAACGAAGTGACATATCTAGGAGTACATCACGACAGAAGACTCACATGGCGCCGGCACATTGAAGCCAAAAGAACACACCTAAAGCTAAAAGCTCGGTTTCCCCTTAGCCTTGAATATAAAGTCCTGCTGTATAGCTCGGTACTAAAACCTATATGGATGTACGGCTCTTAGTTATGGGGGAATGCCAGCAATAGCAATATCGACATAGTCCAGCGAGTCCAGCGAGCTTAATAGTAGATCTTGAGAACAATTACCGGGGCACCGTGGTACGTTCGCAACGAAAACATACATCGCGACTTAAACATTATACCAGTCAAAGAAGTGATCCCAGACCAGAAGGGAAAGTACTTTACCAAGCTATCGTTGCACCCTAACCACCTGGCGAGAGGTCTTACAAGGTTGATCAACCAATCACGCCTTCGTCGTAATGACTTACCCACACAGCGGCCGACTTGAGGGACGCGCAACCAGAATGCAGTCTTTTTATACTGTAAGTAAATTTTAATGTTAAGATTCGAAAACTTATAGTTAGTCTCAAAATTAAGAAAAAATTCAATAAATAAAAGCAAAGTTAAAAAAAAAAAAATTGGGTAACTCTAAGCACGTAGCCGAAGCACTTGAGTTTATTCTTAACTCATTGTTTTAAGTGACTTTTTGTAAACATACCTTTGTGGAAATATTTTCTTTGGAATATTAACAAAAAATACTGATCTCTATGAGCCACCCAAATGGAATGGGCGCCCACAGAAAATATCTTACGTAGTCACTGTTATCCGACGATTAGTTTGTGACGCTTCAGAGCGCACAATATAAGTAAATTAACATTAGGAAATGTAAAGTATAATAATAAGCCTAGGTTAAGAGAAAAGCATGAAGTTTAGATAATGAAAGCATGAAGCGAAAGTCAAATAGTCAGGCGAGCGCGCCAAAAGGAAGAGCTGGGTACACTGACCACCGACCACCTGGCCTGCGTTAAGTCGCATGGCACGGGATTTTGCCGTTGTACGGCCACACTAATCGGGGTCAACGGGTATAATAAGGGCACCTGATCCCCCTCCAAGGCACTCTTCAACCGACCGCGATCGGAGAAGGTGAACCTTACGCTTGGGTGTGAGCAACCTCTCTGGGAGTTGATTGTGAAGTCTCTTTGTTAGGATAGGGTCTAGTACCCCGTCAAAATACATTGTAGTTAGTTAACCTTTCTCCCTTTACCCTCTCCCAGAAAGACCGACCGTCATCAGTGACAGACGATCTTGGGGATTCCACCACCCACTCCCGACTTCGAGGGACGAAGCCGCCATCAGTGGCAGCCAACTCCAATCTCGAGCCATCACTCGTTTCACCGAGTCGATCACCCGCTCGGGTCTCACTCGGCTCGCCGGGCTAACCTTCGCAGACCCACAGTGGGGTGCGATTCGTCTCATAAGTGGCCTCCAAACTTTCTCTCATCACCTGGAAGACCTAAGTGGACTCCACACCTTCTCTCACCCTGGCAGACCTCAGTGGTCTCGGGAAATACCTACCTAGACGTAATGGGAAACATATCCTGGCCTAGTCCAGAGGGGACACGTGGCTGAGGCACCCGCTTCGGCACAACCATATCTATCGGAGCATACTTTCCGGCGCCACCCAAAGTCCGTCTTTCTCGCCCACAGGACGCCAACCGCTGCGCAACTACCGAAGGACGACCAGTAGCGGCTTACGACCACGCAAGACGACAACGTTTGTTGTACGGACCCGCCTCGTCGCACTATCTTTGTCTTAAACTCTGTAAAATATAAGTTGAATAAACGTAATACCCATAAATTTCACCTAACCCCGTACGTGTCATAATCTGGGAACCGGGTCCAACTCTTACAGCAACCACTCCTGACATAAATAAAACTGTTGGAACGAACACCTGGACACCGTTGAACTATCTCAGGACAGAAGGATTGTTACAAGGCGTCAAAATTATACCAGAGCCAACTGCAGCAGCACGCGACGTAGATGCCAGGTCATTGTTGACGAGCTGCAGATCAGAAGGTGCGACTCGATCTCGCGGTCCAGAATAGGCAGCTGCAGGAGTATGTCCAGAGGAAGCGTCATCCGTGCAGCCGTCAGCAACATCAGTAGAGGCCTCCCTGGTAGTCAAACGGCCTTTAAACTTAAGAATAGTGTAGTGCAAAGCAAACACGCAAAACGATTTCAGATAATATAATAATGCCAAATACATATAAGTCACTGTTTTTTATGTTCAAAACTTTTCGTTATAATAAAGATCACCGAAAACTAGTCAAAACAAGAAAGGAAAGCTAACTTCGGGCGGAGCCGAAGTTGAAATACCCTTGCAGAATATTCCGAATTATATTCTCCAAAATTATTCATATGATGCATTCTTAACACTCATAAAAAATCCCAACTTTCTAACTTTAAAAACACCAAAGTTATGGCATTTCCAATCGTTCAGTTAAGTGGCGGCTATAGGATATAGTCGGCCGATCCCTATGAAATTTGGTAGGTCAGATTGATTGGCCAAATATAAAAGCCATAGAAAATCCCAACTTCCTAACTTTACAAATCCCAAAGTTATGGCATTACCGATCAATCAGTTATATAGCGTCTATAGGATATAGTCGGCCGATCCTTATGAAATTTGGTAGGTCGGATTGACTGGCCAAATAAAATACCCATAGGAAATTCCTAACTTAACAAACACTAAAGTTATGGCATTTCCGATCAATCAGTTATATGTCAGCTATAGGATATAGTTGTCCGATCCTGGCCGTTCCGACTTATATACTACGTGCAAAGGATCGAAGGCTGTGTGCAAAGTTTCAATTCGATATCTTTAAAACTGAGAGACTAGTTCGCGTAGAAACAGACAGACGGACAGACAGACGGACAGACGGACATGGCTATATCAACTCAGGAGGTGATCCTGATCAAGAATATATATACTTTATAGGGTCGGAGATGTCTCCTTCACTGCGTTGCACACTTTTGACCAAAATTATAATACCCTCTGCAAGGGTATAATGACCAAGATCGGCTTCAAACGGTGTAGTTTACACTAGTAAAATATGATCAGATGGAGGAGCGATAAAATCCACGTCCGACAACGACTAAGTTTATATGTTGATTTAAGAAAACTTTTTGAAGACTTAAGTATATAAGAGATGAGTGATGAGTAATGAGTAATATAGAAAAAGTGCAGCAAGAGAACCGAAAGAACTTTAATGAGAAAAGAAAGGTTGAAACTGATTATACTGTAGGAGAATTAGTAGCATTATAGACACATTATAGAACTGGGAAGAAACTTGGTCCTACATTTTTCGGCCCAAATAAAATAAGCAAAAAACTTAATCATGAGCGCTATGAAGTACAGAAAGAAGGCAACCAGGAGGGACCGAAACTAACTACAACAGCTGCAGAATATATGAAAAAATGGGCTTCATTCAGGGGCGAATAAAGATTCAGGATGGCCGATTGTGGGATGGGGATATATTGATAGACTAGATTTCACAACGAGGCGTAGAATTTCATCATCACCATCGCAAACCACTCTCCATCCTTTTTCATAAATTTCATCTATATATCCATCACACTCTTCCACCCGAATTTCGCACCACGATATTGCACCAAGTTTAGTTGATGCCGAACCATTGACAAAGGAGGTCGAAGTCTTTAATTGTTTAATTTGAAACCTTGTAAAATACCCGAAATAAAATAAACAATATTTAATTTGTAATATCCTACATGAATAAAAATATAAAACTACTCAATTGAAAAAAAACAAATTATACATAACCATTTTAAAAGCAATTAGAGCAGTATATGATAAGTATGCCTATTTTAAAGAAAGAATTCAACAATTGGTCTCAACGACCCCAGTTGAATGTCTTTATATGGAAACTTTTAATTTAGAATTTTCTCCTTAAATACATTGCACACAAACACAAAAGGCAATTGTATTAACCACCAGGTGTGCAAGTGAGATCTCTCGTCGACAATCATCAGTCATTAGGCAGAACACTATTAATGATGGTCATTAAAAAATAAATCATATTTATAATATAATGGAATTTCATGAATTATATAAAAGAGTTAAATAAACTAAAAATTGACTTGGATAAATCATATAAGTCATTGACTCAAAATAGGACAATTCAAAAAACAACAATCAAAAAACATACAGAAATATTAGCAACATGCTTTTATGAAGCACGTATACTAATACATGGCCAAAGAAAACAACTAAATAAAGACTATTGGTTCCAGGTGTCAACATTTTTACTTATACTACGATCTTATTTAATTACAATAAAACCAAAATACAGTTTGGATATTTCAGTTTAAACTATACTGAACACTCATTTGGTACTTGGTGATGACCCTAAATCAATAATATCTTTGGCAACTGACTAGATAGAGCCAAAAATAGAAGAGCAAGACGTACAAATTCTTACCATCCCAGCTGTTCGGTCATGCCGCAGCCTAAATAAATTCAAAAAGTTTCAAATCTTAACGTAAATTAAATTCTCGATTTTTGCTTTTGCTTTTCTATTTGCCCTGCGTGGCAACTCTTTCAATTACGGTAACTGCTACTCCTCTTGAATTCCTTCGCCGATCGCTACCTGGCCCTTTTTCCACGGCAAGCATCTACTTAAGTTCAGTTCGATTTTGTACTCGCTTGAGAAGTTCGCTGACTATATGCTAGAGAACGGTCAGCTCTATAGGAACATGGGTTACCGAGCGGACGAGGACTACTTCACGTGGATACTCTATGTGCATACTCCCTGTAGAGCCCGCGCCTCATACGAGTGTCATGATTCCCCGACCGCAGGACAGTTGAGGGTCCGAAAGACGATTACCCGCCTGTCGCAAAGATACACGACGAGCCTGAGAAGTTCGCTGACTATTTGCTAGAGCACGGGTAGCTTTATAGGAAAATGGGTTACCGAGCGGACGACGAGGACTACTTCCCGTGGAAACTCTGTATACCCACTCCCTGTAGAGCCCGCGTCTTATACGAGTGTCAAGATTCCGCAGTACATTTGGGGGTCCGAAAGACGATTACCCGCCTGACGCAAAGATATTTCTGGTCGGCATGTACCGCGACGCCAAACAGCATGTTCGGCACTGCACGTCTTGCCAGAAATGTAAGGCCGTTCAGACCAAAGCAGCAGGGAAAATGTTATCCCGCGTCGTAAGCGAACCCTTCGATATTCTCTGTGCTGACTTTGTATGTCCGCTGCCCCGATCTAAGCAAGGGAACTCGATGCTTCTTGTTTTCCACGACATGTTCTCCAAATGGGTAGAGTTGATCTCACTCCGGAAAGCCACCGCTGCTGTAGTACAGAAAGCGTTTCGGGAACGCATACTGGGGCGAGTGGGTATCCACCGGAAGTTTGTATGCGACAATGGAAACCAATTCACAAGTCGGCGTGGAAGTCCAGTACACGGCTCCGTATTGTCCGCAGGAGAATCCCACCGAAAGGACCAATCGTACTGTGAAGACGCTGATATATCAGCTGTCGGAAGACGACCAATGTTCTTGGGATAATATGTTGCCGGAGATTTTCCTCGCTGTCAATAGTAGCGTATCAGACTCGACGGGGTATACTCCCGAATTTCTCACTGAGGGACGGGAGCTACGCCTACAGGTCCTGAAGACAATGCGTCACACCTCAAAGGAATCTTCGATATCGTACGATCGAATCTTCAACGCGCATCTCTAGAGCAGGCGAAGCACTATAACCTTCGAAGGCGTGAATGGAGACCAACGCTCGGGAGTCAAGTATGGCTGCGACAACATCCCTTATCGAAAGCGGGAGGGATTCGCCGCCAAACTCGCTCCTAAATATGACGGTCCCTATACCGTCGCGAAGCTTACATCTCCGAACTTGATACGCCTGCAGTGGACGCCCTCGACGCGATCGACCACAGCAACGCCGGGCCGAGTAACCCGGCGCGGTAAGCAGCCTGGAACCGAGGAGTAACTTTAAGATCCATGCTTGTAATATGTTAAGATTAACGAGTCCCTTGATAGCTACACTGTTAGGTAGGGAGTTGAAAGGTAGGGTTATACCAATAAGTCTAGATTACTGTTTCAGATGGACGATGTAATCATGTTATCCGATGATTCCGAAGACACCGAGGCCTTCTACCCACAGGCAAACTACAGGGACAGCCGTGAAGAAGAAGAGGAGGAAGAGTTCCTCACCTCCGAAGGCGAAGCTGGGGGTAGCTCGATTTGATTGGACGACGACGATTCCCAGGATACCGGCGACTTGCGTTTTGCTGGACCTGTGGAGTCAGCCGACGTCGCCTCAGCCAGCCCCGTACCGTCTCGACGACGAGGATAACGCCAGCGATCACGACTTCGACCGGTTCAGCCGACCCCCACGCTCTGAAGACAGTTCACCGTACGGTTATCCGCAGGGACGACGGCCAGGGGAAACGTACTACACCAAGTCGCGACGATCCGATTCGGAAGAGGGCTGCTCGTGGACCAGACGCGATCCCCAGGCCGGCCATCCAAAGTATTCGAGACCCAGTCAACCGCGATTCCCAGACGTAGACTATCCACAGAAGGTGTCAAACCGGGGAACCCAAACCTCGCCACCCAACTCGCAGGACTCGCGCTGCTTGACCCAGACGCCCGAGATGCGGGTGCCACGCGACGCGACGTTAGAGTCTCGACACCGGTCGTTTCAAGTTCCGAGTATCTCGAAGCCCGGAGTTGGTCACAGACAGTGAGGATGACGAAGGAGAAAGGGCTCTGTTTCGCCGTTCCTTCGTGGCGTCGCCTCAGCAACACCAGTTGGCCGAGACCATACCCTCCGTAGTCGGCGCAGAAAGTTCTCACCATGGGGTTGCGAGGGACCTCTGGACCACGCCTAGAAGGCGTGTACGCCACAATTGTTGTTCATATTATTTTAATAGTTTTAAGAGAAATATCATGAAGTATAATAAATATTTAGCCATAGTAAGATTGAACAAGTTATATCTAAGTTCAAGACCCGGGGTGGCAACGCCAACCGATATTTAGCCAAAACACGTTTAATACTAGAAAAGCAAAGGAGCTAAGATACCAGTGGTAGGAAAATACTAGAAATACCGAATGCGGGAAAAGGCAGGAAAAGGGAATCGTGGAGCGTGGCTTCTTTCGGAATCGCGGAACAAGAAAGACGTGTGATCGGCACACGGCTTAGCGTGGCTTCTCTCGGGATCGCGGAACAAGGAAGTTTTCCGCCGGTTGTGGATCGCAGGACAGGCCAACCGTGACGCCTGACGCGACACCTCTCGGCCTTCTCATCGCGAGTGCTCCGCCAGTTTAATTTAGCCAAGTGCTACGCTGTTGTTCGCGGGTGATTTTAAAGAGGTTAGAACGACTAGGTTATCATGCGCTCAGAACGGTGTAGCGGACATAGCGTGGACATCCTTCCCGTTCACCACGGCAGTCGTAGTTCCGCCCCAAGTAAGATATTCCCGTAGTACCACCGGACCTGAATGTGAACCCCTTCCAGTTCGGTCCAGTAGTTCCCACGTCTCTTAAGTAGTTTTGGGTTTTGCGCCCGAAGGTCTCGCCCGGTGGATTTTTCGCCCCCCGACGTGAAATACAGGACTCCAACGCTCGTAAAGTACCCTACCGGCTCGGCCTCGCCCGAAGGTCCAGCCCGGCGGATGTTTCGCCTCTGACGCAAAATTCAAGACCAGGACTCTACACGACCAGCGTCTTCTGCGTTTCCCTCGACACAAATAAGAACCTTTGGTGAAGCCTCCACATCAAAATTATCCGTTCACCTGTGGAGCGGAACTTTCTAGTCCGGTGTAACGGTGATTTACAAATTTCTTGTAAAGGACTCTTGGATCCGACTGAGATCTGTACCCCGGCCGAGAAAGCATCCTTACACTACAAACTAATATACCCACTCAAATATGCCTTAATATATCCGACTGAGGACAGTCTCTTTTCTAAAGGATTGGGAAGTAACATATCTACACCCACATATCTACCACATAAACATATTAAAAATACGCATTTGTAACAGTAAACAAAGAACCCTAAATCATCGGCCCCTACGAGTCGCCAATTAATATAAACATCCTCTTGCGATATAAACAAATGAAAAAACACTAAATTATCGGTTCCCACGAATGACCAATTAATGTCAAACAAATGTCCCCAAACTCTAAAAAGCTTTTATCCCCCATGCTCATTGCTCTCATCTTGGACACTCTCAATTTATCAATCACGTTCTTTCTCCCAATCAAAGGTTTGATAAGCGTCAGCGTAGTTTATAATTTTGAGTTTAAGTTGAATCTTGCAAGGAGCAGACCTATCTCTCCCAGTTCGCGTTTACACTATTTCGATCAATAAAGAAATTTATATTTTTTTCAAAGTGTTAATTATATATCATTTTTTCAATAATAAAAACAGATTTGCCCTCCTAGCTGAAACTCAACCAGAACTGGTTAAAGAGACCATATATCCTATTGCTGCCATATAACTGAACGATCGGAAATGCCATAACTTTGGTGTTTTTAAAGTATTAAGTATGAGTATTAAGAGTGCCTCATCTGAATAATTTTCGAGAATATAATTTACAGAATATTCTGCAAGGGTATATCAACTTCGCCTCCGCCCGAAGTTAGCTTTCCTTTCTTTGTGAATGTAGGTTTGAAATTTGTATTATAAATTAATGCACGCACAAATATCGTTACTATATCGAAATGTTGCCTTTAACTATTAATTTATTAGTCCACCGGGGGGCGCCATGAAAATTACGAAGAGTTCTTCTAAAAAAGTTATTCTTCTAAAATTCGATGGCGATCGAAAAGAAAACTACGTTTTGATGACTAAATTCAATTTCAACGATTAATCTATATTTTAGACAATTAGTCTTAGAGGCTAACATAACGAAGGGAAACTACTCTCTGCGAGTATGCGGAGAGCGAGAAAGAACTTTAGTGTGCTCCCGCCTTTGCCCTTAACTAACTTACACTATGTTTCAACAATTTACAAATTCGATGTAGATCAAATTTAATAAAACAAAAAAGGTCAGTTTAACTGACTTCATCCAACACCGCTTTCACCAAAGGTTAACAACAAACTACTTGCAGGGTACATCTATAAAAATCCAAGTAACGGAAACCTTTAAATTGCTGCCGTCTACTAACTGCCTCGCATTACAATCTTGAAAGGAAAATTCATGGATTTCTACAACTGACTTGAAGATCGTTTTATAGCCGCAAGAGAATACAATTCCAAACATACGCACTGGTGATCAAAGGCAGGCAATTGTGCAATGCAATTATAAATTAAAGATGAAAATTGGACTATGTTTCCGCTGGAAGCCCCACAAACTGTCCAGCAGACAACAAACCGATCGCAGATATTTTTGATTTTACGGTGACAAAAAACATATCACGCAATCTAATAAGTGCCAAAGCCAAATCGAGCACCCCATCAGGCTAACGTCGCACAGAACTAACTGGCTTAAATACTGTGAGTTCTCACATAGAACTCGCCTCTCAGCCTAATATGGAATCGGACATCGATTGCACTACTGAGGCAGCCAAAATCTTTACACCACAAGCAAAGGCAATACAAGCAAATCGAACAACTGGTGCTTGGCAGATCATCAGATCACAATCTTTAAAGCAACGTCTCAAAGAAGCCATCCGGTCTCTCGACCTTGCTCTTTAGGGCTCACTCAAATTTAAGTACCCGGATAAGAAACTCTTCAGGATGCTGGGCCAGAAGCGACGGAGACAGAGCTGAAACATTTGCTTCACATCTTCAAAGTTACCAGCCAAATCCTGCAACAAATTCACTTGTCTTGGCATCAATACAGCCCAAAACTTCGATTTCCCAACTTCGTTTCGGCCGAATGAAATCAAAACCGTAATTGGGAAACTAAAACTAATAAAGGCTCTTGGTGGGTACTTACTAACCCCAAAAATTGAATGGGATCATTAATCTCGGCTACTTATTAAAGTAGTGAAAAAGAACTATCATCATAATAATACCGAAGCCCGGAAAGAAACCATGGAACCAACGAGCAAGTTAACAGGAAAACAACAGAAATACGCTCAGCTTTCCAGTATTGAGAATATTGTAGCACTATTTTGTAGTATATTCACATATCGAATGCACACTGTACTCAGTGTTATGCATTATTATACGTACAAACATATTGTAGCACTTGGCCACAATATTTACATACAAATCTACAACCCAAGCAGTTCCCTCAGTGCACGGTAATATGACCACTCTTGAGTGCACTCGGACCAGACATTGCAGATTCAAAATAATTGGCATGCGCGACCGCTCTGTCACCAAGTGAACATAGTACCTCTCTCATCCGCGGCGACCCTCCGTCAGCATTACACATTTATACATAAGCGTCGACCGCAGCTCTGCTTAATTTAAAGCTTACAAGTGTACTAATATACAAAACAAATAAATGCAAAACTACTACATGGCGAAGATTTAATAAAGTGGATACAAAACAAATACCTGCAAAACTACAAAAAAAAAATTAGATACAAAAAAAAAGAAGACATGTGTGAGTGGCAGACCGCCCCTTGCGCCTCCGTGGGAAATTAATATACCCTGTGCAGCCAGCACAGAAGAATAAGAAGAAATGTGTGAGTGGCATTCCGCCCCTTGCGCCTCCGTGGAAAATTAAAATTCCATGTGCAGCACAGAGGGAAAAGAAAACTTGTGTGAGTGGCAGTCCGACTCTTACGCCTCCGTAGGAGCTCAAATAGCCTGTGCAGCCAGCACCGGTCCCGTCCGGCGCACCAAGCCGGACTACGGAAAAGTGAACCTCATCTTAAATTTTGTTTTTGTTATATCTATATGCATGTGCGATGCAAAAATTTATAATTAACCCAAATTGTGCAGATCAGGCAGTTTCTAGCTGTGGGTTTTAATATTTTTGTACCTAGGTAGGGATAAATGTAAAATTTCAGATATATCTCAATATAGAAATTATATAAGAAAATATATAGAAAAATATATAAGAAAATTTTAATCAAATACTTAAAACAAAAATAATTCACTACAGATGCCTAATGCAGGGAAAATTCAAAAGCAAAAAAAAGAGAGGAGGTTAAAAGAACTTCCTAAATCTTAAAATAAATAGGCAACTGTACGCTGAAAAAACAACCCCAGTACCCTGGGAAGAAAATGTAAAAATTAAGAAAGAGTTAGAAAATACGTACAGAGAGCTGGATGCGTATAAAAATAAGAAAGACACGAAAAAAGCACGAAAACCGAAGTGCCCTGCAGATTGTAAAGGGCCTTTTGAAAACACTGAGTGCGAATATATGTAGTACATGTCACATAAGAAAATAAATATATAAAAAAAAAATAATATGAATGAAATAAATGAAAAGTAACGCGATATCTAAATACAGTATAGAAATAACTCCCAAAATGGGTTTAATTGACACCAAAACAGTGGACTCCACTGCTAATGTCATTAATAAAATCGAATCAAAAAATATTGATACCGTTTTAACAAATATATTATTATCAATAATTGTTTTCACTTTATTAATTTAGATTTTACCCAGATCGTTAGCCTGGCTTCTGTTTGTCGCCCTCTTTGATACACACTTATTGTGGTACACATAGGCTTTATACAAAATGTATGCACTCATAATAAAAATATGTTTCAAAATAAAAATAAATTACAAAATTTGTATATGTATGCAGTCGCATACTAAAAAAAAAAAGAATTACAATTTTGAAAGGAAATAAAAATTATTAAAATCTTAAAATGAATACCACAGATTGCATTAGAATTACTATCGGCAATGAACCCAATTTTGAGAATAGGGTATTAGCAAAGACCAATATAATCTCTAAGATGTATAACCAGTTATTCCAACTCGGCCTTTAGAAACCCCTCCACATCCTTTACCGCGAATTTTTTTGGTGTTTCCACTATTGCCACTGACAGTTTCTCCTTCAGCCATCCTCCTCGTCTATCCTTTGCCGGTATCGACGCGCTCTGTCCTGCGCACTCGACTTCGGCCCCGATTCTGGTGAGGAAATTCCATACTAACACCAGGGCGTCGATCAGTCCTGGTAAGATCAGCAGCTCCATTGGCACGGTTTTCGTGCCAAGTCCGATTTTGGTCTCCAGCTGTGATTTTATTTCCCCGCAGCGCCCGTCTGCCATCCGTACTTGCCTTCTCATGGGTCCGACCAAAGACCAATATAATCTCTAAGATGCATAATCGCCATACATTGGTTTTGCAATATGCAGCTTGTTTTTTGGTGGCGACGAAAATTCCGCTCTCTCCGCTCGCACAAAGTTGAGACTCGCTACAGACCAGTTATTCAAAATATTTTCCAAAACTTTTTCCCATCTTTCCGGCAGCATGTGAATCCCACGTCGAAAAAATTGTTCATCTTTGGACGCGATCCATTGATCTAGCCAATTTTTGACCTGTTCGTATGATCGGAAGTGCTGTGTAGCGAGGCCATGCGTCATGGATCGGAACAAATGGAAATCAGAAGGAGCGATGTCTGGAGAGTAGAGCGGGTGGGGCAGAACGTCCCATTTCTGCGTTTCCAAGTAAGTTTTCACGACCTTGGCAACATGAGGCCGGGCGTTGTCGTGCAGGAGTATCACTTTATCGTGCCTTTCCTTGTAATGTGGCCGTTTTTCCATCAGCGCTCGGCTTATGCGCATCAACTGGGTCTGGTAGAGTGCGCCGGTGATCGTTCTTGTTGTGTCTGACAAGAATCTTCATCCAGCAGAGCCTCCAAATCCGCGACTTCAAACTTTCTCACAGGACCCGTTCGATCCTTGTCTTCCACGTCATACTCGCCATTTTTAAACTTTGCAAACTATTCTCGACACGTTCTTTCACTTATACACGACTCATCAGAAGTTTCTACGATCATTCGACGCGCTTCAGCTGCCGATTTTTTCGAATTGAACGCGAAAAGCAAAATCTCCCGCAAATGACGCTTATTCTGTTCGAATTTCGACATTTTCGTCCACCAACAAAATGATAGACAATAAGAATACACGCCATTTGGCGTTCCCGATAAAAACTTCTCACCGTTTTGTCAAGATGGCGCCACATAGTCGAAAACGGCGGTTTTCTACTTGTACACCCAATATAATAAAATTAGCTTTAATGATATTGTGCCTTTTAAATTTGTTTTGAAAAGCGCGCGCCTATGTTTGGAAAGAAAAGCGCGCAAACCTTTTTTGTTTCCCCTTTGGGTTTCTCTTTTTTCTAAATAACTAAAGTAGTTAATATAAAAATACTTATATACACTTAATTTATTGTATATTATGATAATAATTTTATATAATGTTATTATAAAACGTTTAATATAAAAATACCACAAATTTTTAAATCCATATATTTAAAAGACTTAAATATAAAAATATTCATCCTGTTTATTCGCATAATTTCTGAGGCCCCTAAAAATCGTTCACACGTCGCACGCTGAATACCCTAATGACATATAGTTAGGGGAACCTCATAACTTCGGCTGCGTGCAGACGTGTTTTATTAACGCTCCGAAAAAACAATTATTCAATCAGTCGAAAAATTTCGAAAAAAAAATTAATAAACGCGAGGTTTTGCATTTCGCGATGAAAATCGCATATCGTTAACTAAAGTATTAATTAATTAAATAATTAATCTTTACGCACTAACGATAAAAAAATGAGTAAGAACGTGAATCAGCGCACTCAACGAGAAAAACAACAAGACGAAGCCCGTGAATTCAGAATTCAGAATTCAGAGATAGCAAGACAAACGTCGTCTCGTAACAATGCTTTTTTTACGGTTACGAGTAATACTCTAGAGCCGAAAGTGCTTGAAGGTACAAGTTTACTGACCGCCGATAACCAGAGAGCTAGCTGCTCTCCCGCCATGCTCTTCACCACTCAAACGCCATGGAGTGAGCAATGCAAGACTCCAACAGAGCTTCTGCCGCCTAGCGCAACAACAACAGAATCTACTACGACTACTACAACGGTCTCTGTCGCCAACAATGCAATAACGACTCCACCCTCTTCTTGTGCTGCGGGTAAAGCAACCACACAACCAAGTGCCAAAATCGGTGCAAACGGCGAAAACAAAGCTACGGTAGAAGAAATGAAAATTCTGCAAGCGGGTTTGGCCATGCAGACAGGCATCACTACATTAATATTTCCAAGCGCAGGCTAACACCCCCAAAAAACTCGGGCGGCAATAAGCTCAAAATAAATCGTTCCAACAAAGGCCATGAAAATCCCGGGCCATTAGATGAAAATAGATTTTCCATTCTGGCGGAGCCTGAAACAGAGTCTGAACAATTAGCCCCAAGGAAACTAAAGCCCCACCTATTTTTATTCGGGAGAAGATCTCGAATGCCCTAGTCAACAAAATAGTTGAGCTTGTCGGAAAAGATAACTTTCATGTTATTCCGCTTATGAAAGGGAATATAAGCGAAACTAAACTCCAAACCAAAACCGAAGACGATTTCCGAGCAGTGTCGAAGTACCTAAACGATACCAAAAACAATTACTACACGTACCAGCTGAAAAGTTGCAAGGGCCCTGAAAGTCCCGGGCCATTAGATGAAAATAAATTTTCCATTCTGGCGGAGCCTGAAACAGAGTCAGAACAATTAGTCCCAAAAACTAAAGCCCCCACCTATTTTTATTCGGGAGAAGATCTCGAATGCCCTAGTCAACAAAATAGTTGAGCTTGTCGGAAAAGATAACTCTCATGTTATTCCGCTTATGAAAGGAAATATAAGCGAAACTAAACTCCAAACCAAAACCGAAGACGATTTCCGAGCAGTGTCGAAGTACTTAAACGATGCCAAAAATAATTACTACACGTACCAGCTGAAAAGTTGCAAAGGCTTGCAAGTTGTACTCAAGGGAATAGAACCCGATGTGACCCCCTCCGAAATTACTGAGGCCGTAAAAGAAAACGGTTTTTGCGCTAAAAATGTTATAAACATTATAAACAAAAACAAGAAGCCGCAACCACTCTTCAAGGGCGAGCTGGAGGCAGACAGCAGAACTTTGAAAAAAAACGCAGTGCACCCGATCTACGGACCGGGCCAGTGCAATGCACAAATTTCCAGGAATACGGTCATACCAGGGCTTACTGCACCCTCAGGTCAGTATGTGTAGCTTGTGGAAACTGCCACGGCTCCGAACCCTGCCCTGCCAACAAGGAAGACAACGGCACGCTCCCTGAACACACAAAACACTTACATGAGATCACAAACGACACCGGAAGTTTTTTTTCGCAAAAGCAGCCAGATAATCATTTGGCCCTTCAATTACCACCAACGGAATTTCTTACGCCAGTGCTCTAAGATCAGGCACAGCTCACATAGAGCCGAAAATTGATAACATCCAGCCGGCCATGGGACAGCCACAAAGTAACATGGAATCTATGATGATTACTTTGCAACAAAATATGATGGAATTTATGTCCGTCATGAAAACCACCATGCAAACCCTTATGCAAACCCAAAATATCTTGTTACAAATGCTTGCAGCTCAGCAGTTCAAATAAACCATGCCTAGCCTTCGAATAACTCTGTGGAACGCCAACGTTGAAATATCTCAATTTCTGAACGAAAACCACATTGACGTTATGTTGCTGGCAGAAACGCATCTCACCAGCAAATATAACTCTCAAATACGGGGATACACGTTCTAGGGCACCGATCATCCAGATGGTAAAGCGCATGGCGGAACTGGAATCTTAATAAGAGACCGCGACAAACACCACCAACGGTTTGCAAAAAATCATCTGCAAGTTACATCGATAAAATTACAGTTGGGCAACTGCAACCTTGCAATTGCCGCTGTCTACTGCCCACCCCGCTTTACAGTCTCCGAAGACCAATTCATGGACTTCTACAATTCACTTGGAGAGCGATTCATAGCAGCAGGAGATTACAACGCCAAGCACACGCACTGGGGATCCCGCCTTGTGACCCCCAAAGGAAGGCAACTATATAATGCACTCATTAAAACATGCAACAAACTGGACTACGTTTCACCAGGCAGCCCTACATACTGGCCTACAGATCCTAGAAAACTACCTGATTAAATTGATTTTGCTGTGACAAAAAACATTTCTCGCAATCTAATATCTGCAAAATCGCTTTTGGATCTATCATCGGACCACTCACAGCCCGGAATTAATCGAGCAACCTCGCAGGCTGACGTCGCATCGAACCAACTGGCTGAAGTTCAAAAAGTACGTAAGTTCCCACATTGAACTAGCTCCACAGCTCAACATCAAGGAGGACATCGACTGCTATGCCGATGCACTGGAGTCTGTACTCTTCGCAGCAGCCAAAGTCTCAACAGCGCAAGGGAGGGATGGGACTAACCTTGAAATCAAACAGCTTGTTCTGGAGAAAAGACGTTTGAGACGTGCTTGGCAAACCAGCAGATCGCCATTCTCAAAACAAACTCTTAAGGAAGCTGGTCGCAGGCAAGAAGAATAAAACAACGCCAGTACATTGAGAAACTTTCACCCACCAGGAGCAACATCGACATTATTCAGCGAGCATAATCAAAAATCCTGAGAACTATCACTGGGGCACCTTGGTATGTTCGGAACGACAACATCCACAGAGATCTTGGCATTCTACCCGTAAAAGATGAAATATCAAAACAAAAAGCGTCCTACCACACCAAGCTAACTTCTCATCCAAACCAGCTCGCCAGGGGCCTAGCCAGGGTTTCCATCCGGACCCGAATGCAACGCAATGACCTTCCAGCTCAGCAATAGTTATTAGAGCCCCTAAATTTCGCGACAGTCACCTTGACTGTCAGATAGTTTTTTAATTTATGATTCTTTATACTTATTGTTAGTCTCAATTCAGAGAAAATTCAATAAATAAAATGCAAATGTTAAAAAAAAAAAATGTACTGCTAATGTTAAAGCCTTAGCACGCCTCCAATTTGTTTATTTAATTTTTTATTTTGAAGAGTTCTCGACCACAAAAATTAATTAAAAAAAAATTGTTTTATTTTAAACCAACCAATTTTTTGAGTTGGAAAAATAATTAAGTTTTACACAATAAGGTTTCTTATTTATCCTTTTGCTTTTAAAGTGAGACTCTGTTCCTTACCATATAGGGAAACAAGAGTTAATTATGTTTGCTACCTTTAGCTGCAAATGTAATTTTGCTATGCTTAAAGGAGCTGGCCTTTCTCTGAGTCCCTTAGCGCGGGGTGGTATCAAGGCAAAGTCAAAATAGTGTCTTGCCAAACTTCTTACTAGGAATATTTTAATAGTCCGTTCGGTTTGAGAGTGAATAGTTCCTCACCAGACTTTGTCGTCTGTCTTTAGTGTGTTGTCTGTTTATACCGCTGTGCTGTTTATACCCGTTACTCGTAGAGTAAAAGGGTATATTGTATTCGTGCAAAAGTATGTAACAGGTAGAAGGAAGCGTTTCCGACCCTATAAAGTATATATATTCTTGTTCAGGATCACTAGGCGAGTCGATCTAGCCATGTCCGTCTGTCCGTCTGTCTGTCTGTCCGTATGAACGCTGAGATCTCGGAAACTATAAAAGCTAGAAGATTGGCATTTTGCATGCAGATTCTAGGAGTTCCTACGCAGCGCAAGTTTGTTTCAAAAAGGTGCCACGCCCCCTTTAACGCCCACAATCGCTTATATACTAAAAATTTAAATATTTCGGGAAAAAAAAATACAGTTTTATTGTGTTTATCAATACCTATCGAAATGTAGAAGACATTTTTCAAATCGGACCATTCGCTAAAAAGTTATGCGTGATCAAAGTTTCTATCTCCATCTCCCTCGCACTCCCTTTACCTGAGTAACGGGTATCTGATAGTCGGGGCACCGGACTATAGCGTTCTCTCTTATTTTAAATTCGAAAGTCCTAAGTTTGCAGTTTCTGCGCTCTTGCTGTATGAATAAGTAAAATCATGGGTAACAATTTCGTCTCTCTGCGAAAAATACAGCCTGGTAATGACTGGACAAGCGATACGCTTTCCAAGTGGCCCAACGAGGTGGAATCGTTCATGTGCCAAACTAAAGGCGGCTTGATTAGACTGATTAGCCGTTTTGGTATTGCTAGAGATAGCTTTCGCCGAGATGATGATCTCCTCACTGCGCAGAACTTCCAGTCTAATAGCCTTAAGCAATTAGCAAAATACGCAAAAAGGTGGTAGGGGAAAACTCCACATCCCATATCAAATGAACACAAGATTACTTTGGCGGATCAGCAACCGATCGCAGCATCCCCTCAAAGGTTGCGTGGATCACCAGCTTCTGAAAAATTATATTTTTGCCTCATAGTATCGCTATACTAGGGGATATTGAGTCTGGACTACTTCTAACCTCCTTCCATTAAAATGCAAGAGGCTCGCATGGCAAGCTATTAAATTTGTATTTTGGTTTTTCTATCTTACATAAACATGGTTAGATCCAGCAATTCTTGCTCCGCCCCCCAGTCGTAAGTAGAGTCATACTTGGACTCAAGCCCTAAGTCAGCGGAGTTTTTTTAGAGGCATTTAATACCAGTAAATTTATTTGCGAAATGTTATCGCTTCCTGGTAACTCTATTAACTTTATAGCATGCCTGTACATTCCACCGTTGTTTGAACTTTCTGATTATTTAAATCACCTTTAAGTCTGTTTCAAATAAGCGTTCCGATGTGGTAGCTCTGAAAGATTTCAATATACCTCGAGTAACGTGGTCCACAGAGGCTAAATCGAATGTCTTACTACCTATAGCACTACATGCTTTTTTTGACGGCTTGATTAATATATAATATATATTATTAGTTAACCATGTTCAAAAATCACAAGGTCGTCCACTTGACTTGTGTTCTTGAAGGTGATTAGGGTAGCACCACTAACGAAGAAGAAGAAGAAAAATTAGAGAAGTTAACCAAAGACTTTCGGAGGATAAATAATTTAATTTCTGGCCTTAATTGATCAGGTCTTTACTCTTGCAACAATATGCCTTATGCACTTAATATTTTGCAAACCGCAATTTTGTAATTCCTTTGTTTCGAAGTAATATCCGTCAATCTACAATACTATAGCAAAGAGTTAAAAATGTATTGAAGATTGACGGATAGTACTTCGAAAAAAAGAAAAGAATGTAAAGTCCTGACTTTATAAGATATATAAAAATACCGGCTCTCAATCTGATATTTTAGCTATTTAAATGTTCGGTCATGATTAACCGTTCTTAATGTTCAGTGTTGAAATAATTATTTAAGCTGTTGAAAGGTCCGGTTCTCGAAGAACACGAAACAGTTCTATAGCTTTGTTAAGATATACAAATATAGTTCTATCCCTATTCATTCGCCAGGGTACGATTTCTTCTCAATTTGTTCACCCCATCTCTTGAATTTCCATATTTGGAATTATTTGTAATTCCTCTTGACAAGAAAGGTAACAAGAAAGATGACAGTCATTACAGAGGTATATAAAGGGTGTTTTTTAGAGGTATAGAACTTTAAGTTGGTATTACTGTTCAATATGGCGACCGATTTAACAGCTGTCAAGTGATTTACACTCAGTTTGGTATGGCAATTCATCATGAATAGACTCACGCAGGGCCGGCGGTTGAAGTGGGTAGTATGGGTAGTAGTACCCACTCGGTAATATCCGAGTGGGTATTTACCCACCCGAATTCCTACGATTTCTGAGATTGATTATAACGATTCCGGGATCTTCTTGTTCGAATGAGAGAAGTTTTTCAGTTTTACGTCGCCTAAAAAATTATTTAAGGTCGACTATATCACAAAATCGACTGAACCATGTTGCCATTCTGCATTCGTACAAACATTCCGCTGATGAGCTCGATTTAGAAAAATTATTGAACGAGTTCATCATTCGTAATAATCAACGAACTTCTTGTTTCGCTTTAGTAAGATAGTGAGTTCATATCTTCCATCGTTGTTTTATTGAAATTTAAAGTCTTAAACCTCTAAAAAAACACCCTTTATAAGTTATCGGCTTTAACTTGTTGTTGCAGCCCCTTTGTAGATCCATTATATCTCCGTGTCAACACGAATTTATTAAGTGCAGATCAACAACTACTAACGTATTGGGGGTCACTTAATTTGTGATAAAGGGCATTAAAGTAGTTCTCAAGCAGTGAATGGGATGAATTACTGATTTAAATAAAACAACCTTTTCAGTTGAGTTCTGTTTTAAAACTCAATTTTATTTTCTAAGTTTCTGCTTAGGAAACTAACATGACGTTCTTATTCTGATCTTATTTGTGGCTTTTTCATTTGACCCTCGCACAGGAACCCTTGGTGCAGTTATATTCGGTTAGGCTCAAGTGGCCTGCACTTAGGGCCTTGTAGGGTTTAAATTTACAGATCATAGTTTACAATTGATTATATTTATTTAGATATTTATTGCAATACAAAATTAGTGGACTATATTTATTCGATATATTTTATTTTGCATAATAAATCTGACACCTTGCAACGGCTTGCTATTATTGTGATTTAACATTTTAGTGAATTTATTTATTTTTTAACATAAAAAATTTTTATATCATTGATTTATTGTATCTACAAATTTAAATATTAACCATACCGCTGAGTAATGCTATGGCTTGTAACTGCCTTCGTATTTTAATTTTTCTTATAAAATATACAGTAAATATAGTTATTATTACAATTGCTAAAATTAGGCATGCATGTCCAGGTAAATGATGAAAGTCTAATTCCCTCAATTCTAGCTTGTGAGTCTTTAAATATTGAATTTGCATTGATAAACGATTGATCCAAATAATCTTTGGTATTTCGTTGACTGCTCCATTATAAGACAAAGCTAATGTTCCCTGATCTTCCAGCTGAATATTGTGTTGAGCAACCAATATTTTATCATTCGTTCGAGCAATGCAATCTGACCTTAACGTCATTATTCCTTGTTCAGGTAAATCTATAATCTCTATTTTTGATTTGTTACATTAAACTCTAGCCTTAGAATTGTTCTGAACCTTAAAAATTCAACTACTTTTCTTTTCCAACTCAACCCAATATGACTTACTCTCTACAATCGATTTATACCTGCAGTTCGATACCTTATTTGGGAGGCTTAATCTCAACACTATTGACGTTAGCACTACTCCAAGGCCAACTTTCCTCACCAACTCTTTTATTCGACTGCAACCTTCGACATTTATTATTAGAAGATTCTGCCATAAGGTGATATGTATCGTTATAGAAATTCTAAATTATGTACTGAGAACTTACATGCACTGTAACCGCATTAGGTCGTCCAAATTAACCAATTTAAACAAAGGTATTTTGGCATTTATTATTTTTATCCACAACTAAACCTCTAGCCGTCAATAACGTGTAAACCTCCTTTAGTTCTGTGCCTGTTCTTTTTCCTGGCAAGAATAATTTTTCAGACAAACTGTCTTATATTTTGGAAATCTCACTTTTTAGCTGAGTTAGTTTTAATATGTTTGTATTAAGTCGGCCATGATTTATGTCTATTAATAGGTTTATGATTCCATATTGAATTTTCTCGCATTCATCTATAATGTTACTTAGCTGTTTGGTTATCATAAAAAAGACTCTGTTACCGCCGTAATTTAAATTGTCAAGCCTACCGCAACCAGTGGCGCTGGGTTCCCACAAAAGAGAACGTCGCTGACTTAGCTACGAAATTCTTCAAGACTCCTGATGCATTTAGATGGATCGATGGCCCACAATTTTTGGGACAGCCGGAGGCCGAATGGCCATGCCAAGGAGTCGAATTTAACATCTGCACTGATCAATCTCAACTTCGAAAACATGTCTTCCTTGTAAGAAATCTTGATCAGTTTAATTTTGCAGTGGATTATTTCTCAGACTGGAAACGTCTGTACAGAGCTGTAGCGACCTTTATCCTTTACATCCAAAAGCTGCGCGCAAAATGCACTGGAAAAGCGCTACCAAAAATACTCAACTCTGAAATCATATACGCTGCAAAATCGTGGATATTTAAACAGTCTTAGGCAAAAGTATATTCGAATGAGATCAGCGCCCTAAAGTCTAATTTGACCATATATAAATCCAGCCCATTAATTTGCCTAAATGTCTACCTAGATGCAAAAGAGATCATACGTGTACAAGGCAGATCAGATCGCTTGAATCCACAATAAACGCCATCATATTGCCCAAGAAGTGTAGGATCGCCTTTTTGGTCACGAAAGTGATACCGCCGTAATTAAAATTGTCAAGCCAGCCGCCAAATCGAATTGGCCACTTATTCGAATATGGCAGCCCAGCAGAGTATTATGTGGTAACGCTACGTAAAAGACGCCACTTGAGAAAAAACCAGCGAAGCAGCAACACAAAGTTTTTTAAAGCTCTCTATTATAATTTAAAATTTGATTTGAATAAAGACCGCTACATAAATTTGTCTACCTAAAACTGCTTTCGTGCATTATTAACATCGGTGCCTCAACATTTCTTTAAAAAACTTTAACTACGTACTTCATATTCGGAATTAATTGCGAAATTCACAATAGCACTCACGTAGGTATTTACCTAAACATACACAAAAGTGTAAAAGCCATGTATGTGTAAGAAGCCACGCTGTAATACATCGCGCCGAATAGACCTTAATCTAAACCATCTAAACATTTTAGTGAACCAATAAAATGACCCTGGAAAAGGACACCACAGTCTGTGGGATTTGCACCCGTGCCTCTGATGGTATCCAAAATTGGGTACAGTGCGATAATTGCAAAGAGTGGTACCACTTTGTCTGTGCTGGAGTGAACAGTACAATTGCGCAGCTGGATTGGACTTGCGCCTTGTCCAAAGTCCCGGAAACAGATGCAGCTTCAACAAGCGGACTGCACCATCAACTGGAAAAGGACAATCCATTCGACTTACAAATCAATCAAGTCAATTTGGATATCCCGAAATTGCAAAACAAGGCAGTGAACTCGAATCCCACCAATACAATCACACCATATCCAAATAACTTGACGTTGGCAATGCTGGACGAAGCACGCGAAGCTGAAAAGAAGTACATCGAGCAAAAATACATATTGCTCACCAAACAAAGGGAGCACGCGCCATGTCACTTCCATCAATATCAATTGGACCAACTGCATCCCAGCTAGCCGCAAGACAGGTGTTATCTCCGGATCTGCCTACCTTCAATGGCAACGCAGAGGACTGGCCAATCTTCATCAGCATGTACGAAAAAAGCTGTGCAGTAGCCGGCTTCTCAAACGCTGAAAACATGCTTCGACTCCAGAAGTGCCTCAAAGAAAAAGCCCATGAATTGGTGCGTGATAAGTTACTACTTCCAGCGCTAGTTCCAGAAGTTATCAACACCCTGAAAACCTTTTTTGGGCGCCCAGAACATATCCTTGACCGTTTGATCGACAAAATCAGAAAGGTCAACGTACACAAAGACAGATTGGAATCTCTTATCGATTTCGCTATGGCAGTGCGCAATGCATGCGCAACTATGGAGGCCTGCAATCTGACCTCTCATCTTGACAACCCAATGCTCCTGCGCGAGCTTGTTGATAAGCTGCCCATGCAACAGAAACTGAAGTGGGCCTTATACCCCCGCTGTAACGACATACCAGTTGTTAAGTCATCCAGCGACTGGTTGTATAAATTAGCAGAGGCAGCATCAACCGTTATAGCCGTACCAAGTTCAAGGACCAGCACTGTAAAGACTCACACACAAGCTCACCAAGGAATGGAAAACGATGATGATTCTAAATCAGATCAAGAAGCAGCTTCAAACCTCACATGTGCGATGTGTAAGTCCACTGAACATCAAGCTGCCCAGTGTCAGAAATTTAATATGCTTACTACTGAAGAACGGCAGCACATAATTAGCGAGAAAAAAGCGTGCTACTGGTGCCTAAAGTTTCACTGTCGCAAATGCTTTTCAAGACGTGATTGTGGCATCGACAATTGTCAGTCCAAGCACCACCCACTTCTGCACAGAGATGCACCAAAGGCAGAACTCGTCAGTGCCCACCATAAGGATAGCGACCGTGAAGAACAATACTTCCGCATCGTGCCAGTCACTCTATATGGAAACGGAGTAACTTTCAACAACTTTCAACTTGACGGAAATATTTTGCGGGTCCTTAAAGTTTCCTCAACACTGGAACCACTATGCCTACAATGGACTAGCGAAACCACTCGGATGGAGGAAACATCTACCAAGGCTCACATTCAAATATCAGAAACGGGAAGTCAAAAAAGGTTGTAGCTAAACAACGTACACTCAGTTAAGAACCTGGCTTTACCAAAGCAAAGCGTCGATGTCAACAAACTATGCAACCAATATTCACACTTGCAAGAACTGCCATTACAGTCATACTTCAACGCACAACCGATGCTGTTAATTGGCGCTAACAACTGGACTTTGGCAGTACCTCGGAAGATTCGTGAAGGCAGATACAACGCTCCTAAAGCCTCAAAGTGTTTACTGGGATGGAGCATTCAAGGATCAAGCAATTCAAACCGTCACGTCTCCTTGCATCACTGTGACTGTAACTGGCCAGAAATCGACAGAGCTGTAAAGGAAAGCTTCAATGTAGACCCTATCGCACCGCGGGAGCTCTTCTGCTGAAAACGATAAAAAGGCTATAGGTATTCTTGAAGATACTTGTAAAAAAATTAACGGCCATTATGAAGTTGGCTTGCTTTGGCGCGATAAGGAGGTAACCTTGACAGAAAGCTATTCTACTGCATTAAAACGCCTGAATTGCCTACGAGCCAAAACTAACAAGGATCCTGACCTGTTCGATCAAATCCAACGACAAATCGACAATCTCATAGTAAAAGGCAGTCGTTCTCCTACCCGAAGATGTAGATGCCAAGCAAGATCGAGTATGGTATCTCCCAATTTTCATTGCCCTAAATCCTAACAAGCCAAATAAAATTAGGCTAGTATGGGATGCTGCTTTAAAAAGCCACGGAAAATCGCTTAATGATTTTATGCTGAATGGACCCGATTATCTGCATCCATTGACTTATATTCTAATGTCATTTAGAGTCGGTCGTATCGCCATATGTGCAGACATCGCCGAAATGTTTCATCAGATAACTATTCAAGAAAGCGATAGACATATACAACGATTTCTATGGCTTACCAAAAATTGTCAGGCACCGATTTTTGTCATGCGCGCAATGACTTTCGGAATTTGCTGCGCTCCTTGCATTGCTCACCATGTACGAGACAAAAATGCATATGAATTCAAGAATTCAAATCCGCCTGCCTATGAATCTATAACACAAGCTCACTACGTAGACGATCTTATAGACAGCTACAAGGACGACGATGAAGCCATTAAAGTTGCATCTGAAGTCAAAGATATTCACTCCAAAGGCGGATTTATTATCAGAAATTGGATTTCCAACTCTTCCGCAGTTCTTCAGCATTTCGGAGAGCGCCAAATCGACAGCCAAAATTCCAAAGACCTGGTGGGTCCTGAAAAGGTGCTTGGTATGTATTGCGATCCTACCAGTGGCGTTTTTAGGTACATTTTCAGATTTGCGAGATTGAAACGAGACGTCTTGAATGGTGATACAGCCCCTACAAAACAAGAAGCTCTTCAAGTACTGATGTCCGTGTTCGATCCCCTTGGCCTTTTTTCTTGCTACACCATCGGTCTAAAAATGCTACTGCAAAAGGTGTGGCGTGTTGGAATAACTTGGGACAAAGAACTGCCGAATACACTACTCGCCCTTTGGACCCAATGGAAGACCGTACTACTACACGCAGGAGAACTGGAGTTTCCTTGATACTATTCCAAACTGTTGCCGAATGCTGATCGGATTGACTTGCATAGATTCGTAGATGCAAATGAAGACGCCTACGCGGCTGTATCCTACCTCCGTATAAAGCGAGGAGACGACAGCGAAACCGTATTAGTAAAGCCCCTCTCTATTCCACGCATGGAACTCTTGGCAGCAGTAATGGGGGTAGGATTAGCAAAAAAGATAATGAACACTCGAGGACTGAAAATTGATGCAACAACATACTGGTCCGATTCTAAAACCGTTCTTCAATGGCTAACTATGGACCCCCGGAAGTTTCAGTCATTTGTCATGCATCGAGTTGGCGAGATCGTAAAGAACACCAACCGCAACCAGTACCGCGACCTTTATCCTTTACATCCAAAAGCTGCGTGCAAAATGCAGTGGAAAAGGGCTTCCAAAAACAATCAACTCTGAAATCATATATTCGAATGAGATCAGCGCCCTAAAGTCCAATTTGACCATAGATAAATCCAGCCCATTAATTGGCCTAAATGTCTACCTAGATGCAAAAGAGATCATACGTGTACAAGGCAGAGCAGATCGCTTGAATCCACAAGAAGACGCCATCATATTGCCCAAGAAGTGTAGGATCGCCTTTTTGGTTACGAAGGATTACCACGAGAAATCTCACCATATGCTCCACGAGACGACCATCAACTTAATTCGAAGCCTATTCTACATAGCACGTCTGCGAGTCTTGTACAAAAATGTTCAAAAGGCATGTCAAAAATGCAAAAACTCCAATTCGTCACCACAAGTGCCCCAAATGGCACCACCAGCCAGACTCGCATGCTTCGACCCTTCACCTATACTGGGGTGGACTATTTTGGACCGATATTGGTAAATGGTAGACACAAGGAAAAGCGCTGGGGAGTTCTATTTACATGCCTTACCCTTAGAGCTGTACACTTAGAAGTAGCATATAAACTCGACTTAAGCTCATGTATAATGTGTCTCAAAAACTTTATGGCGCTCCGTGGAACTCCGAAAGAAATTTTCTCCGACAACGGAACCAACTTCAAAGCCACAGAGAAGGTAGTACAGGAGGAGATCAAGAAAATAGACTTTAATGATATTACGGTACAGTATGAAGCTATAAAGTGGCGTTTTAACCCACCAGCTGCACCCCACATGGGAGGAGCGTGGGAGCGACTAGTCCGATCAGTAAAGACTGTACTTAAATTAATTTGACCGGCGAATAATTTCAATGATGAAACACTCCGAACGGCTCTCATGGAAGCTGAAACCATCAACAATTCCAGACCATTAACCTTTGTGTCCCTAGATTCAGCAGACGATGACGCCCTTACCCCAAATCACTTGCTATTAGGCTCATCGAGCGGTTACAAACCAATAGCAGATCACAACACCGATCTAAGGCTGCGATGGCATCAAACGCAATCATTTGCTGATAAGTTCTGGAAACGATGGGTTAAGAAATATACACCAACACTAACTAGGCGCAGCAAATGGTTCACTAAACGCCCCCCCATCACCGTTGGTGATGTAGTCGTCGTCATTGATGATCAACTATCGAGGAACCTGTGGCCAAAGGGGCGTATTAGTGACGTAACAACAGCCAAGGATGGGCAAGTTCGCAGAGCTACCATTTGGACACCAAAAGGAACTATGATCCGCCCAGTCGTCAAAATAGCAGTCTTGGACGTCGGATTTAAGGAAAGTGAACATCCGAAGGACCTTCACGGGGGGGGTGGGGGAATGTTACCGCCGTAATTAAAATTGTCAAGCCAGCCGCCAAATCGAATTGGCCACTTATTCGAATATGGCAGCCCAACAGAGTATTATGTGGTAACGCTACGTGAAAGACGCCACTTGAGAAAAAAACAGCGAAGCAGCAACACAAAGTTTTTTAAAGCTCTCTATTAGAATTTAAAATTTGATTTGAATAAAGACCGCTACATAAAGTTGTCTACCTAAAACTGCTTTCGTCCATTATTAACATCGGTGCCTCAACAGACTCCTTGTACACATAATACGATTCTTGCAATACCGCACTCGTGTTCTTGATTCTTTCGTTCATTCCCTTAAAATTTGAGTTAACTTCATCAGCCGTTTTCTTTAAAATGTTAGTCGTAGAATCGACTAAGCAAGTTTGTTTCTTACATAACTCATTAAGACTTTTCTGATTGCATAGTAAGTTTTTCATATTATCTTCCATTTGTATCCTATCGTCCTCATCCATTATTCCAAATTAAATGTGATAAAGCGATCCCATAAAACCAACTGGAGCACGTTTACTTCTTGATTTTCCCTGAGCCATAAAAAGTTTATTATTTTCTTCTATGTCTGAGATCTGACTTTCTGTGTTACTCAGAACTAAAAGACATTGATCCTCAAAACTATGAAGCTGTTCGCAAATTACCCTCAGTTTTGGTATTAAGTCTTTTCCTTTTTGAAGCATTTCGAAGTAAACGTCCATATTATAGAATATTATTAAGTTCCAAGAGGAGGTTACAATTTCAACGTGCCTTAGAAAATTGGCAGAATATAAATAATAACATAGCCATTACCAAACCAAGTTTTGAGATCTTTGATGTACTTCTTGTTTGTCTTTTTGGTTTTGCCTCTTCGGGATCAGATTCTGTTTTATCGGCAGACTTTATTCCGTCTAGGGGACAAATTTTGCTTATTAATCTGGTGATAAATCCATCTTGTAATTTCACTTCTACCACTCTAACCTTTTCGTCTTTGCCCTTATGGACTTTTTTCTCACCTTTCATCCTTCAACAAGACAATTTGTCCTTCCTCTATATTTGGACTTTCCCTCTTCCACTTGTTCCTATGTTGTAGAGTACGCAAACCCATCTTTTCATTTAAGTCTCTTCTAAGTTTTTGGATTAATTTCCACCTATCTAAATTACCAATTTTCTCATTTTCAATTGGTTCAACAATCTCCAACGGTGGTTTTCCAATTAAGAAGTGACCTGGAGTTAACACTTCATGTTGATACATTTCATTTTCAGAAGTATAAAATGGTCTTGAATTCAAGCATGCTTCTATTTGATATAAAATTGTTGACATCTCTTCGTATGTCAGACTATTTTCCCCTATTACCAGTTTCAAATGTTGCTTCATAGATTTAACTCCAGATTCCCAAATATCCCTGAATTGAGGTCCTACCGGGGGAATAAAATGCCAATCAATTCTATCTTTAAATGGAATTGACACAATGTTTCGCCCATCTGAAACTTTTTTGTAGTTTTTATGAAATGATTTTAACATATTTCAGAGTCGATATCATTTTTGTCTTCTTCCTCGACTTCCCAATACCGATTCATATCTTTTATCGATGGTAGTTGCAACAATTGTCTTTTTACCTTTGGTTTTTTTGCATCCAGAGACAATCCACCCGAAATCGGTTTTTTGACCGAGGCGGCCATTAATTTTGGCCACTCCATTTTTCAGAATGTGAGTGTATAAATAAAGAGATTTTATTGTCGTAGTTTAGAAATAGGTTTATTTATTCAATACGTTATAACTATAACGTGGGTTGAGTAAGTTGAGTAGACTTTATTGCTATCTTGCGCGGCGATAACCGGCATGATATCAAAAAATACACTAATCTAAGTAAAGCATTGATCTTATCTCTAAAGCTCGATCTACGTCCGAAAACTAAGTACACAATTGTTCTTATCGATAAAGCTCGCCGTGTCCCACGACTGTATTTTTAATTTTGTTAATATGTTGTAGGGTGGTTGTGTTAACTCCTCCCTTTCTAAGACAGAGGCTGTCCCCAGACTTCTTAAATTTCCACTGACGACTTAATCGGGGATCCATTTGAAACTGCTTATCTTGTCGTGTATTTTAGTTGTTGTGACTTGATATTGCGTTTAGTCACTGTGGGTTTCGGGATCTTCGCTGATTGTCGTAGTTTTCATTGGTGAACAGAAAAGTCCTTGAGATGATAGTATTGAAGTTAACACCAAATTTTTAATGTCGCTTTCGTTTTGATTATGATTTTGAGACCAATGTTGGTTTAACTGGTTGATGTAAGAATGTTTAGAATTCAGTTTGTGATACCACCAGAATGTTGATTGCATGTTGGATGAAGCAGCTGATGGCGTAATGATTTAAAGCGGGTTTTTTGTTTTTTGTGATTTTACATATCAATAGCAATTAAAAATAAAAATTATACCTAGGAATATGATTAAAGGTGATTCTTATATTTCATTTTTATACCCGTTACTCGTAGAGTAAAAGGGTATATTGTATTCGTGCAAAAGTATGTAACAGGTAGAAGGAAGCGTTTCCGACCCTATAAAGTATATATATTCTTGTTCAGGATCACTAGCCGAGTCGATCTAGCCATGTCCGTCTGTCCGTCTGTCCGTCTGTCCGTCTGTCTGTCTGTCTGTCTGTCCGTATGAACGCTGAGATCTCGGAAACTATAAAAGCTAGAATATTGGCATTTTGCTTGCAGATTCAAGGAGTTCCTACGCAGCGCAAGTTTGTTTCAAAAAGGTGCCACGCCCCCTTTAACGCCCACAATCGCTTATATACGATTTTAAAAATTTAAATATTTCGGAAAAGTAAAAATGCAGTTTTATTGTGTTTATCAATACCTATCGAAATGTAGAAGAAATTTTTAAAATCGGACCATTCGTTAAAAAGTTATGCGTGATCAAAGTTTCTATCTCCATCTCCCTCGCACTCCCTTTACCTGAGTAACGGGTATCTGATAGTCGGGGCACCCGACTATAGCGTTCTCTCTTGTTTTCAGTTTTAATTTGTTTGCTTGCGCTTTTTTATGGTAAAAGGTTGGAATCTTTTTTATCAAATATCTGATGGCGTGGATTTTAAGTTTTTGAAATCATTAAGGCTTAGCATTTCATTAAATACCTTTAACCTGTGCTAAAGAGGATGACCCGGAAAATAATAAAAAATGTTTATAGCTTAATTAATGTTGAGGTGAATAGTAGGATTCGAAAAATGTTCAAATAATAAACTTTTTCCAATTCTGTTACCAGTGTCCAGTCTGTATTCGTGTAGCTTTCTAACTTGGCGGTGGTCACCTCGAAGAAAAGTATTAAAACGACCCTCCCTTTTATAAGGACTGTTGTCCCGAGGTCTGCTTCGATTGTTTCTTCCCTATACCGTGGGGTATGTTTATTTCCCAGGCGACTATTTAATTTTAGCATTACGGTGCCCCCACCTCAAAGGTTCTGTCTCGTCTTGTTTCGTTTTCCCTTCTTAACTGTTTTTCTTGAGCTTTATAAACCTTTTTTATGATTTCGTTTGCGAATTCGGGAGAGATGGAGTGAATAATGTCGATCGGACTTTTATCGGTGACTGAGTGCACTTTTTTATTGTACTCTATTGTTGCCTGAAGAATGACCTTATCATTCAAGCATCTTTCAAGTTTAAGACATCGAGCTTTTTCTAAAAGTGTGGTGTGGAACCTTTCCACCTAGAAGTACTCGGAGTTTATAGACGGTTCATTGTCACAAAATATTGTCATTAATTGCATAATTGCAGGTTCTATATCCGTTATCGTTCGAGAACTTATGGGTTGAACAATGGGAAATTTGGATAGTTTATCTATACATGTTAAAAACTACTTCCTGTCTGTTGAAAAAATATCGATGTGCAATGTCTCGCCTACGTGTGAGGGAACAGGTGTTCTTCCAAGGATTTGTTTTTGTAGATGACGGTCGTATTTGGCTGTTTGACAAACTGAGCAATTAGATACAATAGTAGCAGCTAGTTGTGACATTTTAGGGAAAAATAATACTGAAGAATTAGCTTAACGTTCTCCTGCGCTGCCCTATGCGATCTCCTTTTGTTCGGCTTTATTATAAATGCCGCTAACAATTTTTTTCGTGTGTCGGAAGGTCGTAGCTGGAAACTCTTTTTTAAGACTGTTTTGAATGAAAGCCAGTACAGGCAATTCGCAGTGTAGCGCATTCACAACATCTTGTTTAACTACATCCCGAAGTCTCCCGAGTAAAGTTTCCTTGTTTACAAATTGTATGATATGCCTTGACTTATTCCCAAAAATAATAAAAGTGCGAGTTGAATCTGATGTGCCCTCTTCTACCACTATCTGGTTTCTAAAACAATTAACCAGCTTGTCGAATGTTTCGATGGTATATGTCAGTAAAATTTCACTATGTATTGTTGACTGGGGGCGTTTTCTAAAACATAAATGGCCTGCCAGGAAAGTGCATCCCCAACATCATTTTCCCTCCTTGGCTTATAGAAAATTTGACCATTATGTTCGTCTATAAACGCCTTCCACCTTTTAATCTTAGCATTTGGATTCCTTTCTGACACGGAGAACGTTAGCGGTTGGTGATCAGTGTAAATGTTTAAGTTTTTGACACCATCGAGATAATTCCTAAGAGACGATGGGTAGAAGCTCTTGCTCATTGGTTGCGAAATTAAACTCTCTATCCTGTAAAGTCCTCGAAATCATTGTAATAGGCTTGCCATCCTGAGATAAGACTGCACCCAGTCCACGAGCTGAGGCGTCTGGAGTAATCGGGATACAGTAACATTACATTCTCAGAGGCAAGGACATTTTTGAGTTTCTGAAAAGCAGAACAATGTTTTTCATTGAAGGATAGTGGTATCTTTTTTGACTGGCTGACAGAAACTTTCCCGTTATCTCCTATCAGAATGTCAGTCAGGGGTCTAGCAATCGAGGCGAAGTCCCTGATAAAGCAGCGGTAATAGCTTGCTAGACCTAAACAAATTTGTGGGTGTGTTATAGTTCTGTATAGCATTTACTTTATAAGGACTGGTTGTAATACCCCCGCTGGATACCATAAATCCGAGATATTCTACGGTTTCTTTAAAGAAAAAGATCAAATTAGACAAGATGGAAGCCACGTTTGGTATAGGGTACTTGTCGTCGACAGTTTTTTAATTAAGCTTTCGAAAATCTATAACCAACCTTTTCCTTGTATTTCCCTTTTCATCTTTACCTTTTTTGTCAACCACCCAAACTGGATTGTTATAAAGTGACTTCGAGGGCCTGATAATTCCATCCTTTAACAAATCATTTGTCTCCTCGTTTACGAAATCCGCTACGCCCATGGGGTAAGGATAAAGTTTTGAGTATATGGGCTGGTCGTCTACTGTTCGTATTGTGGCAATGATATTGGTATTATACGGCAGTGCTTCTTTCGGTTCGGCAAAGGCAACCAATCGGTCTCTAAGCATTGTGTGGAATTTATTGGCTATCTGGTTTGGTACCATGATATCATTTACATTGGTGAAATTTACGCTGTTACATTTCAAAAACCGATTTGGTTCGACTTCAATGTTGATTTTCAAAGTTTTGCTCGCAAATTCTAACATGGCATTTGTCTGTGCTAATAGGTCATGTCCTATTATGGCGTCAAAACGGGAAAGGTTTGGGAGAATGAAGAACGGAACGTCTGTATTAAAAAGTTTAATAAAGCGCTTGTATTTTACGGTGTTGCAACCATGAAGCGATTTAACTGTGAATTTTTTTTGCACTGGTACTGTGTTTATTAATTCAGAGAAAGGCTGTATGTAGTTTTTTGAAGCCCCGGTATCGATTAAAAGTTGTATGGTTCTCCCTGCTTTCTCTCTGTCTATGTATAGTAACAGGGATCTGTGGGTAAAAAATGAAGATGATCGTTTGCTATTAGTTCGTCTTCAAAATCCTCAACCTCCGCTTCTGCCTGTTGTTGATAATCAACGGCGTCTTCCTCACCTTGGCTTTCCCTATGAGCTAAGTGGTTAATCCTTTGCTGTTTAGGCCCTGTAAACCTTGCACTGCCACTACTTGTTCTTTTTGATGCCTGTGCATAATCAACATGTGCCTGAGCCTGACCTGCATTTTGTGGTTGAGGTTGCAATTAACTTCCGAATTCGCTCACTAACCTCTTGTAATTGCTTTTTGAATGATTGTTTTTGAACTGCGAGCGCGCCGGCAACAGCACTCTCTACTTTTGTTTTTAACTTAGCTTCACTCAACGCCATTTCAATAAATAGATTTTTTTTTTGACCACCAATTATTTTTCGACGAGTTAATTCCTTCTGCACTGCTTATTTGGTTTGCCTGATACCCTGACCACTTATTCAAATTTGACACGAGGTCTTCTAAAATGTTATCACTGTTACTCATATGTTTTTGTCATCAATACTCTTTGCACAAATAATATAATAAGAAATATAAGAATTGTTGATTCGTTCAATAAGCGTTATACTTACAATTAATTAATAGTGCTTAAGGAAAAGTTATATATATATTTTATGGTAATTTGGTTCATATGTGTTAATAGTTTATTCTACAAAAAAGAGAAGAATTTTAAAAAAAAACATAGTTGGGGTTAAAGATTAGACGTTGCTGTTGTTCTTGTATCAGGCTGCTCCAGTTGTTGTTGTCTCTGGATACTCCAGTTGTGGTTGTCTCGGTATACTCGTGTTGTTCTTGTTTCTCAATACTCCAGTTGTTGTTGGCTTTTAATTCATTTTTCGTAGGCTCGAATATCCGTTTGGGCGCCAATTAAGAGATGTTATTATCGTAGTTTAGAAATAGGTAGTTTAACGTGGGTTGAGTCAGTTGAGTAGAATTTAATGTTATCTTGCGCGGCGATGACCGGCTCCTTTGATATCCAAAAATACACTAATCTAAGTACAACATCTTATCTCTAAAGTTCGATCTACGTCCGAAAACTAAGTACACAATTTTTCTTATCGCTAAAGCTCGCCCTAATATTGCCAAAAGCATTGAGCTCGTGTCCCACGACTGTATTATTAATTTTGTTAATATGTTGTTGCGTGGTTGTGTTAACCTATATATCTGCCCCAATTATCAGATCTACACGACCCGACCTATTGAAGTCTGGGTCAGCCAAATTGTACTTCTCCCGCTTAGAGAGAGCCTTAAATAATTTTGGAAGTGTTAGTGCTTCAACTTGAATCTTTTTTTGGGTATTATCTTTTCATTGAAAGATTTATCTTGTGCTTCGAGATGCACTTTCGCGTGGACGATACTCCACTGATCTCTGTTTGAGACCGAATTTTGGGCAAATTCAGAATGTGCGCAGATTCTGATGAAATTATTGTGTTTTGAGAACCACTATCGATCAAAGCTGTGATGATTTTTCTTACAAATTGAACATGCAATGTCACTTTAACCTTTCTTATTAAATAAATGTTTAAGGCATTTAAAATGTTCCTTTTTTACTTTTTCCACCCTTTTATATGGATTTAAAGCCTTAAATTTTTGACACTGAAGTATCAAATGTCCCGTACTTTTGCACTTAGGACAACTGTTAGCAGACAATTCTTTCATATTGTTACTAAACACTTTTTTCTACAGGTTTTTCATCCTGAACTGAGCTAATCGAACTGAGTCGTTGCTCTAGAAATTTAATGACGTCGGACTATGCTTGAATTTCTTTAGTTTTTTTAAAATGGCTCTCATATAGTTGCAGATCTTCTTTGTAAAATTTTTTTTATTATTATATGTGCAAGAACTATATCAACTATATCATGCGAGTTGACTCATTAATAGTGTCAATAAACCTTCAGATTTTGGAGGTCAAGAAGGCGATATATCTGATCTGAAAAATTGTTCCTTCTATTTTTATACCGCTTGGTTAACAACTCCCAAGAGGCATAATTTTCCTCTGATCCCAACAATAAGTGAGAAACCACATTCCTGGCTTCTCCCTTAAGGGGGTCTTCTAGTCTAGAAATTTGAGAAAATCGAAAAAATTTTTTTTTCATAATTCGATAGTTTTTATATTCACAAATACCTCCCTAAAAGGATTTTTCAAAACTCTAATTATTTTCAAAGTAATAGCCGTTTTAGTGACGTGGCAACTATACCGGTTGAGCGAACGACTGGAACTTTAAACGCGTTTTTCTCGAAACTACTTTTTTTGATGCGGTCGCCACTCTAACTCAAGTTCTAATCAGTCGATTTACTTGAAATTTGGCATTAATATTCTTTAAATATATCGCTATCGCATGAACCACCAAAAAATAAAAATTTTAAATTTATAATATTTTTAAAAATTCGACAAAGTGGAACAATTAGTGAAAAAAAGGGGACTTTTTTCTTTGAGTAGCCGCCATTTCATGAAAAAAATAGATATTTTTTTTTTGGTGGTTCATGCCATAGCGACATTCGTACTCATTAAGAATCTATCATTGTTTTATTTTTGAGACAACGACAAGCATAGATATCATGGCGACGCGGACACGTCCTTTTTTTTTCCCCTCTTCTTCAAGAAGGAATAACTCAATGAAAACTATTTTTTTTTTTTGAAATTTATTTTATGTACTCCTTTAAGTTTAATAAATAAATGATAAAAAAAAGAATAGTAAAAATATCTATTCCTTTTTTTTATTAATTGTTAAAAAAAGGTCGAAATTCGAGCCTCTAGACTAGAAGACCCCCTTAAGTGAGATTTTATGGTAATTGAATTTTAAGGTAGGACTGAGATCCTCCCTTAAATGTATGTGTTCATTAAATAACTCATAAGTCCCAATCTTTGGAATCTCCATAAAATGTGGATACCTGAATTGTAGGCATCGTTGGCAAATCATCCATTTTATGATTTGCAACTTCTACCTTTTCGGCACGATTTCCTCAAGTTTTTATACATTTGCAGAGGGTATTATAATTTTGGTCAAAAGTGTGCAACGCAGTAAAGGAGACAACTCCGACCCTATAAAGTATATATATTCTTGATCAGGAACGCCTCCTGAGTTGATCTAAGCATGTCCGTCTGTCTGTCCGTCTGTCTGTTCATACGCAAACTAGTCTCTCAGTTTTAATGATATCGAATTGAAACTTTGCACACACCCTTCTTTCCTTTGCACGCAGTATATAAGTCGGAACGGCCGGGATCGGCCGACTATATCCTATAGCCGCCATATAACTGATTGATCGGAAATGCCATAACTTTGGTGTTTGTAAAGTTAGGAAGTTGGGATTTTCTATGGGTTTTATATTTGGCCAATCAATCCTTCTTAACACTCAGATAGATAGGAAGTTGGGATTTTTTATGAGTGTTAAGAAGGCATCATATGAATAATTTTGGAGAATATAATTTATAATTTAGGGTATTTCAACTTCGGCTCCGCCCAAAGTTAGCTTTCCTTTCTTGTTTTTATTAAATTTTGTAAAGTGGCGCAGGGTAAGTTAATATATCGCGAAAGTTCAATACTCAAACGCGTGGGAAAGTGCAAATGTCGACGCCGGCAAATTGGCAATGAATTAACACGCGTCTTTTTTGTACAATATGAGTATTCATATGTGTATTAAATAGGTCTTTGTTCGGATTCAACGGGTTAATGACACGTACATTCTTTTTATAATAAATAGGCAGTCTTATTCTGTTCTCCACGCAACACAGTCGTTTTGTTCGTTAGCTTCCTTCTAGCATATTCTACAATCTTACTGGCATATGAAACCTCTACTCCCTCGGTCACTGGACTGTAACTCAGGCGTCCCAAAAACTCTATATACTGTTTGAGAGCCACTGTCACAGTATGTACTGCTAACTAAGAACTGTTCTACAACTGGGCACCGCTCTGCACAAAAGGGAATCGCAATTTAGCGGCACATTGCAATCTTGGTTTAAGGGGGTCTTCTAGTCTAGAAACTTGAGAAAATCGAAAAATTTTTTTTTCATAATTCGATAGTTTTTATATTCACAAATATCTCCCTAAAAGGATTTTTCAAAACTCAAATTATTTTCAAAGTTATAGCCGTTTTAGTGACGTGGCAACTATACCGGTTGAGCGAACGACTGTAACTTTAAACGCGTTTTTCTCCAAACTACTTTTTTTGATGCGGTCGCCACTCTAACTCAAGTTCTAATCCGTCGATTTACTTGAAATTTGGCATGAATATTCGTTAAATATATCGCTATCGCATGAACCAACAAAAAATAAAAATTTTAAATTTATAATATTTTTAAAAATTCGACAAAGTGGAAAAATTTGTGAAAAAAATCGACATTTTTCTTTGAGTAGCCGCCATTTCATGAAAAAAAAAAATATTTTTTTTTTGGTGGTTCATGCCATAGCGACATTCGTACTCATTAAGAATCTATCATTGTTTTATTTTTGAGACAACAACAAGCATAGATATCATGGCGACGCGGACACGGCCTCTTTTTTTCCCCCTCTTCTTCAAGAAGGAATAACTCAATGAAAACTAATATTTTTTTTTGAAATTTATTTTTTGTACTCCTTTAAGTTTAATAAACAAATGATAAAAAAACGGATAGTAAAAATATCTATTGCTTTTTTTTATTAATTGTTAAAAAAGGTCGAAATTCGAGCCTCTAGACTAGAAGACCCCCTTAAGCGGTAATTTTGACGTATATGTGCCCCAAAAAATATTTCCAAATGTTCAAATAATTTCCACACGCATTGTTTTGTCAAAGGCAGTTTACTTTTATTTATTTGTTTTATTTATTGGTGTATAATTGGTTTTCCAATTTCCAAAGTGCCAACAATTTATAAGTTACCAAATGCAACGTCTTGTACAAAACACACAATAGGTGGCGAGATCGGGAATTAATTTTTGGCACTGAATACCTGGTTATTTGGCATGATTTTCCCAAACTTTCCTTGGGAGTCCAGCTAAGTTGCTGCGCCGAAAGTAGTTACGCCGAAATCCACCAGCCAGGTTAATTTAGTTTAATTTTCCGACGCGAATTTAAATGAAACTGCTAGCCGTAGTCCCTGCTCGGGCGCCATGAAAATCCGAAAGATTTTTCCCGGACAATTTAAACAAAAAAAAAGGCGACTACAACTGGCGTGGGAAAGTACAAATGTCGACGCCGACAAATTAACAATGAATTAACACGCGGCTTTTTTGTACAATATGTGTATTCATATATGTATTAAGTAGGACTTTGTTTGGAGTCAGCGGGTTAATGACACCTCAAAAGTTGGATGACCCTTTTCTCAAACATGTAATTGATTAAAAAAAAACGATACCGACTGTCCACCGAAAAAAGAGAACGATATATATGTTGCAGCATGATTATTATCGTCCAACATATATAAAAAATGATTTACTTGGTTTTTAACCGCCTAAGATTCTTTGTATGACGATTTCATCCGGCAGAGTCTTCAGCTCGATCGTCTGAGAATTAATAGATCCTTTGAATCAAATGTTTTTTTGATACAAAGGCGAAGCTGTAATGTTAGTTTGTCTTAAAAAAACAGCATAAGGATCGGCATGATATGTCTATAGTTCATTTATGGGAAACTTATCGTTGTACACTACGCCAGATTAAAAAAAAACGATACCGGCTGTCCACCGAAAAAAGAGAACGATATATATGTTGCAGCATGATTATTATCGTCCAACATATATAAAAAATGATTTAATTGGTTTTTAACCGCCTAAGATTCCTTGTATGACGATTTCATCCGGAAGATTCTTCAGCTCGATCGTCTGAGAATTGAGAGATCCTTTAAATCAACTGCTCTTTTGATACAAAGGCGGAGCTGTAATGTTAGTTTGTCTTAAAAAAACAGCATAAGGATCGGCATGATATGTCTATAGTTCATTTATGGGAAACTTATCGTTGTACACTACAAAATTTGTATGACCTGTTGCCAGCTGACCGGTGATTAAATTTGCTTTTGTGCTTCTCTTAAGAGTCTTTTAAGAATCTTGCACAAGGGCATTTTGAATTATTTTTTGTTCCCAAGTATCGTTGCCAGACTCTTAGCAGACTCAGCACACGAACTCAGCAATAAGTTTTTATTCTAGTTCCGAAAACTTGAAACTCCAAGTCCAAAAAAAATGATTGCAGATTTTTTTCCTCTGTCCAGCACGAGATCTTTTTGTCCCAACAATTCAAATACATCTGCTTCTCCCGAAAAGATGTCAAACCACTAGTACTAGTACTGAATAGCCATCGAGGTCATACACAATTTCCTCAAAATTGTGTGCGGAAGTTTTGCACTGATTATGATCTCTGCGTTCATCCAAAGTTAAGGGCTAGATCCAAAACCTAGTCAGTATTTATGCTTTTTATCGACTTTCTCCAATGTACTTTATTGTCTACGCAGATATACCATCATCTACAATAATTCTGATTCCCGTACCTGTAATCTATTTACCATACATTTTTCCGGTGGTTTGACTTTGATTTTTTTTCTGCTGCGCATAATTGGTGCAGTAGCATTCACGGGTCAGGAAGGCTGTGTATGTTCGACATCTCTTCTCTATGGGAACGTAAAAAAACCTCTTTTTTTATGTCTAAAGCTGTGAACAACTAAGCGGCCTAATTTTTCTTCAGCACTTGTTCAATCGTTGGGACTGCGAAAAAATCTGAAAGGACCATGCTGTTGTGCTTCATATATATATATTTTTTTTTTTTGTATGATTTCATTTTTATTAAATTTGGTAAAGTGGCGCAGGGTAAGTAAAGGTGTCTGAAAATCCGAAAGATTTTTCCCGGACAATCTAAACAAAAAAAGGCGACGGCAACTGGGAACCTGGTGGTGATTTTCCACGGCGAAAGAAACAAACGCAGCAGTCAAATTCAAATATTTAATGCGCTGGCGCAGCCGGCGATTCTCAGCGATATTGAGCGACTGACTCTCGAGACCAGTGCCAAATTTTACAAGGGTCACGAAGTTACAAAAAAGCTTATCAGTATAAGAGTTCGGCGCTCAGCTATATGGAAAGCTGGGTCGCACTCTAAGCTAGGTTTGTATTACATCTTGATTGTTACATTTTTCCTCCGCTTTAACCTACTCGATGGTGCTGCCAACTGGCAGCAACGCCAATTTGTAGATAGCGCGCCGTCCGAAGTTCGGCCACACGCACTCTACCGTCCTCGCCGAGTGTTGTTGCAACCACGCGTCCTGTGAGCCACCGCTGATGCGGCAGGTTGTCCTCGTGAACGAGAACTAAGCGCCCGATGTCTAGATCGGGGTCCTTGATGCTCCACTTGTTGCGCTGCTGCAGGCTGGCCAGGTAATCCTTGGACCAACTCTGCCAAAACTGTTGCTTGAGAGCGGACAGCATTCGCCACCGCTTCAAGTAAGCGTAGCCGGCCTTGCTGGACATTCCGTTTGTGTCGGATTCTGGCGGCAGCGTAAGAAGGGGCTGGCCGATCAGAAGATGTCCGGTTGTCAGCGCTTCTCCATCGTTGGGGTCGTTGCCTGGCGACGCGATGGGACGAGAATTGAGCAGGGCCTCTATTTCCACCAGGTGGGTGGTCAATTCGTCTGCTGTGAGATTGGCGTTGCCGACCCCTCGCAGCAACCGATGCTTGGCGGCCTTGACGGCTGCCTCCCACAGTACCCTCTGATATGCTCCTGATTGCGGTGAAACGCTGCGTTCAGCTCTTCGAAGATTTTGCTCGCTCCCACGAAATTGGTGGCGTTCTCGTTGTACATCTTACTGTCAGTAGATAGATCGACAACGAGTTCAAGGTGAACAGCCTTTGACGAAAAACAAACAAAGACAGCCGCGTACGTCTTGATAGGGGTTTTCCACGAATCTTAAGCAAAACATAAAATGGACCGCAGAAGTCTACTCCACAAACCAAAAAAGGGCGAACTTTCCTGACCCGATCTGCGGGCAAGTTACCCATTATCTGACCCAGTAGCACAGGCTTGAAACGAAAACAATGGACGCAACCACGGACGACCTTTGTACAAGCCTCCCGCGCATTGATCAGCCAAATCTGCTGCCTCAAAAGTGACACCATCACCTTGACACCTGCATGATAATGAGTCTTATGAAAGTTGCGAAGAAACAATGTTACGAATTGGGATTTTTGAGATAGCAGTAACGGAAATTTTGCATCATACGGGATTGGCGCATTCAACAATCTGCCTCCAACTCGAATCAAACGAACGTCACACCATCTACTTCGCTGGTGTGTATGAAAGGGTTTAGAAGTTGAATATTTGGGGCCAAGCTTTCCGATTTCTCTAATTTGTTGTACTCTGATCCGAACTCAAATCTTTGAGTTATTTGGACCAGACTAATAAACGATACCCGTAGTATTTTTTCCCAAAATAACCTCCTCGCGACCTTTCCTTGAATAAAACGATTTACGTATGCCATGATCCGCAGTACCTTATTAAAAGATGAACATCTTTCAACAAGATCAGCAAATACATTCATTTGGCCTCTTGTTACGGAACATACTGCCACGCTTTTCTTGTTTTCGGACAGCTGTAAATCTGGAGACCTCTATCTGGCCACTCATCTTGACTTCGAAGCAAGAACTCGGGTCCATTTTCCCATAAAGTACATTTTAAACCTTCTATGTCTGTTCCACGGGACACCAAACCAGCCGGATTCTCTTCTGTAGGCACATGCCTCCAAACAATGTTTTCTGAGAGCTCTTGGATCTCTAAAACTTTATTTGCAACAAACATTGCTAGCGTGGGTGGATCCCTTTTTATCCAATACAAAGTAACTTGCGAATCCGACCAGAAATTAATACTTTCCAATTCGAAGTTGTTTAGCAAGGGAGCCCATACTTGAGCCCATAACTTGGCGAGAAGATGTACCGCACACAACTCAAACCTTGGAATTGATTTTGTTTTAAGGGGGACACTCGCGATTTGGCAGTTAGCAATCTCGACGAATGACTTCTTCCAACAGTGGTACGGACGTAGATGCAACAGCCGTATGCTTCACTAGATGCATCAGCGAATGCGTGGACTTGAACAGTCTCATAGCCCGCAAGACAGATATATCGAGGTATAGATATCTTGTCTAACTCTCGCAAATTCTGCTTAAACCTATTCCAGCTGGTACACACATTCATTGGAACCGACTCGTCCCAATTCAATTTTTGTCGCCACAGCTCCTCTAACAATATCTTTGCTCTTGTGATTAACGGACACAATAAGCCCAACGGATCAAACAACCGAGATGTGACGGACAAGATATTGCGTTTAGTTGGTGGTAAAGAGTCGAATGAATCCTCCAAGCGATAATGAAATAATGACCAAGGTTAAGATACTCTCTCATGAACTCCTGATACATGTCATGCAACTCATTATTTGTTGCAAGTCTGCGCTCCAACGCAAGAAATCTTTGCGGGCTTGTAAAATCGAGGGTCCGCCAACTCAATGTTTGCTGGAATGCTCCAATGAGCAAAATTGATCTCATGATCCGGTTGATAAGTTGAAATCGATTTTAAAACCCAAAAATCGCTTGCGAATGAATCGACGTGTGAACTTTGCGTCGTATTATCGAGTCATTCTTTCCAACAGTGGCGATATTTATAAGCGATTCTTCTCTAGCTAACCGTAGACGCTGTTCTAAATCCTCGCCCATAAAATTGATTTGCGAACCTGAATCTAATAGAGCTCGTGCCAACTAAAATTGTCCAAATCTGTAACGTGTAACGTTCGACTGAAGTGCTGTTCCATAAAGGATTTCACTGATCTGTATTGGCGGGGCACGCTATAGCGTCCGGCACTAGCTCAACGGCTTGGGGGGTGGAGGTCTTGCTCGTACAGATCGGGCCACTGTCTACGCATTACTATTATTAAATATAGAATTGAGCGTGCTGGCGACCAAAATAAGAAAGCTAGTTGATTAAACCGGAAGAAAAAGATTCATAAATTCAAATAAAAGACTAGAGAAGCTAGAGGAGAGTTTGAGGAGAGAAAAGTAGAAAAGAAGAGAGACTGAGAGAAGTTTAATATTTGCGAGGCCTGAGATGTAATGGGGCTCGCATGTTTGCCCACCCTACCTATGATCTGCTGCCGCTAGAGCATGACTCTGGAGATCCCTTTTGAGACCCTACGACCGAAGAGACAACAGCTGTGTTCAGAAACAAAGGTTAATTTAAGGTTCCATTATTTAATTCGGGAAATTCTCAAAATATCCAATATGTTTACACTTGAGGGCAACAATATGCATTTTTAAGGTTTAGAAATAATGTCGCAATAATATATAACAACTGTAGAAATAATTGTACAAATATAAAAATATAATGTACACAAGCTATAAAAATAAATTATAGTATATGGATTTAAATAAAAATAAGGATAGTAATTATAATCAAAGTTTCATTCTAGCATTGGCAAAATTAATAATTTTTAGTTCTTCTTGAAGTTGGCCAAATAGCTTATCTTTTCAATCCATGGTAAAAATCTCATATAAAATTGGTTACTTTAGCTTACTCGGGATAAAGTTTTTTTTTTTTATTAAAGCTTGATTTAATTTATTGGATCTTCTCTTTATGAGTCTAACAATAAGGTTGCAAATCTTAAAATAATACATTATCTAACAGTTTAATTTTAACTGAATAGAGACTAATAATTAGCGCTGGATTGGAAGGTCGTTGCGGCGAAGACGAGAACTGCTGGAAACTCGCGTGAGGGCTCTCGCGAGATGATTTGGTTGTACTGATAGCCTGTTGTAGTACTTTGTTGTGATTTGTGCTATCTCTTCTCTGACGATATGTGGAGGTCCCTGTGAATGTTTACATTCCAAACGTACCACGGTGCCCCGGTGATGGTTCTGAGAATTTTTGATTGAGTTCTTTGCATTATATCCACACTGCAGTTACTGGCATTCCCCCACAACTGAGAGCCGTACATCCAGATTGGTTTCAAAACGGTGTTGTATAGAAGTACCTTATAGTCCAGGCTAAGGGGCGAGCGGCTATTGATAAGCCAGTGGAGGCTGTTGGCTTTGAGCTTTAAATGTGTTCTTTTGGCTTCAATGTGGCTGCGCCAAGTAAGACGTCTATCGAGGTGTACGCCAAGATATGTTACTTCATTTGCTGTCGGAACCACTGTGTTGTTTAGAGTAAGTGGAGGGCAGTCTTGCCTGTTAAGTGTGAACGTTACGTGTTTGCATTTTTGTTCGTTAACTTTGATTCGCCAGTCGGATAGCCATTTCTCCACTGCCACTAGGTGTTTAGCGAGTTGCGCCGTTGCTTGCTTGGGACATCTCGAGCGGCTTAGGATCGCTGTGTCATCAGCAAAAGTGGATGTTGTTAGTCTCATGCTCGTTGGGATGTCCGCAGTGTAGATAAGGTAGAGTGTTGGTCCTAACACGCTGCCCTGAGGAACTCCGGCCCTGATGTTGTAATCATCTGACATGGCAGCATTACATCTTACTGAGAATTTCCTGTTGTAAAGGTATGACTTCAGAAGTTTGTGAGTGTTGGTTGGGAGCATTTCTGTTATTTTGTGCATTAAACCTTCTAACCATACTCGGTCAAAAGCTTGTGATACGTCCAGAAATATCGCAGTGCAGTACTCCCTTTGTTCGAATGCATTTCGGATTTCTGAAGTTATGCGGTTGACTTGCTCGATGGTTCCATGTTTTTCTCGAAAACCGAATTGATGAGTCGGGATTTTGTTGTGTGTTCTGAGATATGGGGTAATATGTGCCAAGAAGCATTTTTCGAAAAGTTTTGATAGGCACGTTAGTAAACTAATTGGTCTATATGATGAAGCAATTGTGCGGTCTTTGCCAGGTTTTGGTATCATTATGATTATCGACTTTTTCCATCTCTCTGGGAAGTGTCCGTGTCTCGTTATTGCATTGAAGAGTTGGCAAATAGCTCGAACTGCACAGAGAGGAAGTTCAATAATCATTTTTGGTGATATTAGGTCGCATCCTGGAGATTTTTTTGGATTGAGTTGTTCATTTATGACTTTGAGTAACTCATGTGGTCTAAATACAATTGGTTCATACGTAGATGTGTCGATATCTGATGTTGCTGGCAGTGAGATCCCGTTTGATGCTGTATTGGGCTGAAATACATTTTGAAGATGTTCTGCAAATCTGTCGGCTCTTTCTCCGTCGCTGCGCGCCCAGTTGCCTGTGGATGTCCTTATTGGCATTGCGGGTTCTAATGGTGCACTGAGTGATGAGTGTGCTATCCAAAGTGGGAGCTTGGAGCTCATTGGGAATAACTGCTCTATGTAATGTTTTTGGGACCTTTCTTCTTCATGACGTAATGCAGCTGAGAGCCTCCGTGTAGCATCTTTTAACCTTTGTTTTGCAGATGGTGATCTGTTGGATTGCCAGTCTCGCCGTGAGCGTCGCTTTGCTAGAACAAGCTGTTCTATTTCAACGTTCGTGTATCTATGATTGTACGATGTTTTTTGCGTTTGTGGAGTTGAAATACGAGCTGCTGCGACCAAGACAGATTCAAGAGTGTTTGTGGATAAGTTGATATCAGCTTCGTCATTCAAACGTGGATTCAACTCAATATGCGAACTTCGTTTTTTTTTGTACTTAAGCCAATTGGTTTTATTCGTTGTTAGTCTGAATGGTTTATCTACCGCAACTGGATGTAGGTTTAGTTGAAGGAGTACAGGAGAGTGATCAGACGATAGATCTGATAAGGAGTTGGCGCTTATCAGGTTGCGTGGAATGTTTTTTGTGACTGCAAAATCTATCAAGTCTGGCAGTTTTCTGGGATCTGTTGGCCAATATGTAGGTGTCCCAGGTGACACACAGTCTAGCTTGTTGCTTGCTTTTATTATTGCATTGTACAACTGCCTTCCCTTTGGAGTCACAAGTCGAGATCCCCAGTGCGTATGCTTGGCATTAAAGTCTCCTGCTACTATAAATTGTTCGCTCAGAGAGTTGAAATAGTCCATGAATTGGGATTCGGATATTGTAAATCGAGGAGGACAGTATACGGCGGCAAGATTTAAAGAACGGTGATCCATCTGTACATCTATAGATGTAGCTTGCATGTAGTTAGTGGCGAAGCTATTGTGGTAGCAGTGCTTAATGCGATTTCTAATCAGAATCCCAGTGCCTCCGTGTGCTTTCCCGTCTGGGTGATTCGTGTTATAGAAGAAGTAGTCTCGAATTTGGAAATTGTATTTATTTGTAAGATGAGTTTCTGCGAGTAGCATTATATCGATATGGTTATTATTTAGGAATTGAGTTAACTTGAGTTTGCGCTGTGAGACGCCGTTGGCGTTCCACAGTGATATACGGAGTGGCACACTTTTTGCTGCTGGGATCCTCTTTATTTTTTGGGCATTTGTGGGAGTCATGAAGGTCTCCACAAGCAACGCATACTAGACGAAGCGTGCAATAAGACCTTGTGTGGCCATATTCCTGACAATTATAACACTGCACCGGCCCATTTCTTTTATGCGGCTCCTCTACGGTTATTCTGCGGTGTTGTAGGAACTGGAGAGTAAAAATTGGATGCACTTCATTTTTTTTCAGAGGCTTGGATTTGGTTTCGTGTTCAAGTTCTACCTTGAAAAGAGGTTGAGGCTTTCTTTCTCTATTCAAAATGTTAATAACATTTTTCACATTAAAACCTTTCTCCTTCAGTAAGCCTGTAACTTCAGCTGGTGTTACTTCCGGTCCAATACATTTAAGTACTACTTGCTGGCCTTTCCTGCTTTTTAATTGGTACGTGTAGAATTTTTTATTTTTGTAGTTTACTTCCGTATTAGTCTGAACTTTTGCTTCGTTAATATTTCCCTTTGTTAATGGAATTATGTGGAAATTGTCTGGTCCGATTAGATTCAGTATCGAGTTTACGAGGGCATTAGAACTTTTCTCTCGAATGTAAATCGGCGGTGGCTTAGGCTTTTTATTGTCCCCTACGATGTATTCAGGAGGTATATCATCGGATTTATCTGCCAAAATAGCAAATCTGTTTGCTTCTATGGGCTTCTCTTTTGTAGATTGTTTTGAGGTGCCGCGAGTTATTTTAGCAGAATTACCAAGTCTAGAGTTCTGCGGGCTGAGCTTACGTTTTTTTGTATATACCGATCCTGTCTGTACGGCCGAACTTATTATTTGCTTGCACAGCAGATTTCGTTGTTACAGTAGATGGTATTGCCCGAGCAGTCGATACTATTGTAGTTGTTGTAGAAGTTGCCGTTGCAGTTGCTAGTGACGTCACTGTACTGGTGACCGGGCTAAGCAGGTTGGCATGAGGGAAGGGTATGAGGTTTTGTCCAACAAGAGCGCTGGAGAGCAAGAGCGCGGCCTGCCTAGCGATGTTGGATTGAGTTCATTACTCGGGCTTGGGGTTATTGATCGCGGTTGGTTAGTTTTTGTTGGGTTTGCGGTCGCGTTGTCTTGCATTGACACGATTGAATGGTATGCGTTGTTACGTTGCAGAGAGAGCCGACGCTCGTCTTGCTGACGTTGGAGCACCGTATGAGTGTCGATTTCACTCATAACTTAATGTTTTAGATTTTCTTCTTGTTTATTTACACAAAAAGTACGAAGTTCATCGCACTAAGCGTCTTTTCGCCCACGAGTGTTGTTGCTTAGAGTTTGCACTGCTTTTATTTAAATTATCGTTGACGATAAGAAGACAGGAAAAACACGTCTGCACTCGCCGACGTTCGCAATCGAATGATGGGATAAAGTTAAATTAAGTTTGTTTCTTCCAAGAAGGGTGTATTTAATGTCATATAAAATCGTTGTGAATCCGACTAAATATATAGTAAAGAAACTCACGCCAACTTATCCATCGGCTAAAGCTCGATCTCCCGGCGTCGGTGTGCTAAAAAAAAATGTATGGCGTTTCGTAACACCGCAGGTTTACATTGACTCACTTTCAGGCGATATTTTTGAAAACGATTTCAAGAAACTTTTAGCCATTCTTTATCCCGATAATCTATCTGAATAGTCAGACATTAATAACTATTATTAATCTGTTTCCGTCAGGAAAATGAGGGACACGGTGTGGATCTGTAGAGTATAATTTTTCAACTGCCTTCACTGGCTTTAATTAGCATAGAGCTTTAGCTTACAAGAGAGGAAAGCTTAACATAAGATCTGATCTTAACATTGTGTGTTTACATTCGTTTTACTTCATTGCATACAATTTTATTTATTTCATGATTTAATTTAATGTTTATCTAATACCGCGAAATGATTTAACACCGCCCACATTGAAAGTCTCCAGACTTCAATCAGTTAATAGGGAGCGGAGCTAGTCGATGAATGGCTCGTTTGACATGACCGTTTTTCGTTTTGACCTCTGCCACTCGAACCTTTCCATCCGATCCTGGAAATACTTTAGTGACGACGCCTAGCAGCCACGCTTGCGACGGAATGTTGTCCTCGTGAATTAATACGATGGTGCCCTTCACGATGTTGTGCTGATCTTTGGTCCACTTCTGCTTCTGTTGAAGGCTGAGGAGGTACTCTCTCAACCAGCCGGTCCAAAAGCGCTCCTTGATGGCGGACAAGAGCCGCCATCTGCTCAAGTAAGAGAGCTTGTCGTCGTTGACGCGTTGCACGGACACGGGTAGCAGTGCACCTAGCGTTCGACCAGCTAGTAGATGTGCTGGGGTTATGGCTTGAATATAGTTCGGATTGGTGGTGACGGCTATTATTGGCCTGCTGTTCAGTATAGCTTCCACTTCCACGATGATTGTGTTGAGCTCGTCCTTGCTCAACAAAGCGCTGCTAATGGCCCGAATGAGAAGATGCTTGGCGACCTTCACTGCTGCTTCCCACAAGCCACCGAAGTGGGGGGCTCGAGGAGGAATGAAGACGAACTCTGTCCCGTGCGTTGCAGCATGTTCTACCGTTGCGCAGCTGAGAGCAGTGAAAGCCTTGACAAGGTCTTGAAGTTTGCGAGCTGCTCCAACAAAATTCGTTGCATTGTCGCTGTATAGCCGAGCAACAGGCCCTCGTCGTCCTATAAATGTGGAGAGACACATAATGAAAGAGTTAGAAGTCAAATCTGTGACAACGTCCAAGTGCACAGCCTTGGTGATAAACACACATTTTCACAGGTGGCTTGCCACGCAACTTTAGCGAAACCTTAATTGGACCACAGAAGTCCACACCCCTGACTTCGAATGGAAATTGTCCGTTTAATCTGTCAGCGGGTAGATTTCCCATGACTTGTGACAGTAATCGAGGTTTATATCTGAAGCAATGCGTACACTGCCTGACGATCGTGTTGCATAACTGACGTGCGTTGACGAGCCAGATTTGTTGCTGAAGTAAACCGACAAGTATGCGTGGGCCTGCGTGATGGTTGGACCTGTGAAGATGTTATACGAATAGTTTAGCAAATTTACAAGATTTTGGTAATAAAAGGGGGTGCTTTGGATCGTATGGCAGTGGCGCATTTAACAAACGACCACCGACCCGTAGAAGAGGAAGGTTTCGTTGTGCATCTTAATGCTTCCAAATAAATGGAGTTAGCTTTTGCAAGGATGTTTTAATTCTTGGCCGTGATAACAACTGATGTATACTGCTCAGCTCTGCGTCCTCGAACGAACCGTAGTATGAACGCGACAATTCTCAAGATTTTCAGAAATCTTGACTGAGTTTCAAGTAAGGCAAGAATCTCGTCAGGTTGATGATTGATTGCTACTAAGACCGCTGCCGAGGAACGTTTTTCTAGTCGTTTTTCAACCTCTTAAAGCGTAAAGTGTGGATTTTGAGGCCAAAGTTCCATTTTTTCACTTAGGAATGATGGGCCACTGAACACAAGGAATCATTCAGCTCTGTAATTAGCCATCCGCGAGACACAAGATCTGCTGGATTTTCTTTAGTTGGCACGTGGCGCCATTGCTCTTCCGCTGTCATTTCTTGTATATCAGCAACTCTGTTTGCAACAAATACATTTAAGGTGGACGAATGCTGTTCTAACCAGTGTAAAACTACTTCGGAGTCAGACCAAAAGAAAATACACTCTACTGCGAAATCCAAATCTTCTCTTACGGTTTGCCATAGCTTTGCCAACAAATGTGCGGCGCATAACTCCAGCCTTGGGATCGTTTTAGTTTTTAATGGCGCTGGACTGAGATTCCATTGGGCGTAACAACACGCGCATACAAACAGCAGCTAAATGCCCTTGCCGAAGCGTCTGCGAATCCATGGATCTGGGTCGACCCTTTGTTAGTAACTCCAATATGTCGGGGTATAGACACTTTATCCAAATCAAGGAAACAGGAGGCCATTGATTCCCAACTTCGACGGAAGTCTTTCGGAAGTGGATCGTCCCACCCGAGTTTACACAGCCAAAGTTGTTGTATAAGGATTTTAGCTTTCGTTGTTATTGGGCTTAGTAAACCAAGAGGGTCATAAAGGCGTGCTGAGAAAGACTTTGTGAGAACTTTGGTTGGACTTACAGCTGAGAAAGAATATTTAAAAATATCTAAATTGGGGGTCCATATTAGACCTAATGTTTTAATGTCATCTTGGTCGCCAAGAATAATAGTTGTTGACGAGTTAATGTTTTCCGATGCAACATTGGACGACCATTTCGCCAAAGACAGGCCTGCTGAACTTAAAATGTTTTCCAGTTCTTGGCGCATAACCTGAAGCTCTTCTACCGTCTCAGCTCCAGCTAGTAAGTCGTCTACATAAAAGTTTCTGGACAGAGCTTCGGCACCGCGAGGGTAAGAGCTAGCGTACAAATTACTAAGGTATTGAAGACATCTGACGGCTAGGTAGGGCGCTGATGCCGTCCCATATGTAATCGTATTTAGTCGATATGCTTGCACAGGTTCTGTTGGACTTTCTCTCCATACAATCATCTGGTATTGACGCTGACTCTCATCGATCTCGAATTGACGATACATTTTTGTTATGTCTGCAGATATTGCATATGCACGAATACGAAAGCGTAATAAGATAAGAAAAGAGAGATGGTTGAATTGTTGGCCCAACTATAAGCAAATCATTTAAAGATAGCTGGGTTGACGACTTACACGATGCGTCAAAAACAACGCGTAATTTCGTTGTCGAACTTTGCGGTCTCAGCACACACTGCTGCGGGATAAAATAGTGTGGTTCACAGGGAATACCTGTCGGTATTGTCGGCTAGTGACATGTGCCCTAAGGCTAAATACTCCTTCATGAATGCAACGTAGAAAGCTTGGACCTCAAGTTGTTTTTGAATCCTTCGCTCTAAAGACAAAAATCTTCGTTTGGCAGTTTCGAAGAAATTGCCCAAGCTCGCAGGGCTCGATTTGAAGGGTAAAGAAACTCTTAGCCGACCCGAGGGTAATCTTGTAACGCTTTGATTAAATTATTTCTCGCAAAGTTATTGTTCTGGGGTATGTCGTTTTGTTGATGCGACGTTAGGAATTTCCTCAAGCTCCCAGAACTTCTGCACACTGACATCGAGGGATTGATCTTGGAGAGTGGTTAAATGACAGCTAAAGTCTTTTGGCTGACTAGTCAGGGATTTATATCGACCTGATACAACCCACCCAAACACAGTGTTTTGCAATGACAGCTTATCACTGGCTCCTTTAATGTGGCCTTCAGCTAGCAAGTCAAAGAATGCATCTGCACCCTATAGTAAATCTACCTTTTGGGGTTTGTAAAATAATGGATCAGCTAGCGAAAGGTGCTGTGGAATGCCTAACTCCGAGTTCCGAATTGCCTTTTCTGGTTGATATGACGAAATGGATGGCAAAACGCATAATTCTGCTGACATCTGGAAATTGTTGGTGCGAGAACATATTGAGGTTTGTACACAGGTCTCAGTTAAGGAGTTTGACTTCCCTATTCCAAACAATCGGATCGGCTTTCTAATGCGGTGCAGTTTCATAGTGTTGGCCAAACTTTCAGTTATGAAATTGACCTGGGATCCTGAGTCCAATAAAACTCGAGCTACTTGATACTCCCCAAGGCGTCCCTTTATTTTAACCAAGGCTGTGGCTAACACTACCTGTCCTGCGTTTACTGACCGGGCATGATTGACAGCCACATCAGGAACTTGGTTTGAACTCGTTGCGGTACCTAAAGTCGGTTGTGGTGCGATAGACTGAGTCGAAGTGGAATTATAACGATGTAGCAGCTATTGTGAGGCTTATTACAGACTCGGCAATGTGATAAATTGCAAGATGAAACATTATGCCCTCGTTTAGGGCAGTTAATACAAATTCGCGAGACCTTGGCGAATCTAAAGCGGTTGGCAACCGGAAGCGCAGTAAATGAGGAACAGGCAGTGATCGCGTGATACTGCGACTTGCAAAACACACACTTGGTGATCTGAAGATGCTCCCTTTGATTAACTGCTAATAATGTAGTACCACTCTTCTTTGGCCGGATATCTCGATAAGCCTTATTGGTTTTCCCTTTATTCGATGAAGATTCTTCAACTGACAATTGTTGATACCGCTTATTCATCTCATCTTCAAAATCTTTCCATGTGGGAATCTTTGAATAATCAAGCCCCTCTTCCCATCTAGCTCACGTTCCTGCGTCTACCTTTGACATGACTATATGGATCAACATGACGTTAACAATTTTACTGTCGCCACTAACAGACAACAATGATTCATAAATTGCCCTAACATTGTCAATCAAAGTTCTCAACGACGAAGCAGACGGTCTGGGTATGCAAGATAAATCAAATAGCCTTGAAACACCTTCGAAAAATATTAGGCACTCATTATCATATACTCGTTTTAACGCATCGAGAGCCTTTTTATAATTACTATCCGTTACCTGGAATGCCTTTACTGTGCCCAATGCTTCTTTTTCAAGACAGCCAAGAAAATGATAAAATTTCTCTACGTTTGATAGTTGATCATCATCATGCACAAGAGTTTTGAACAGTCCAATAAAGTTTTTGTACTCTGAATAAACGCCACTAAATTTTGGCAGCTTCATTTGCGGTAGCTGTCTATGATGTCCACCAGTTGTATTTAGTGTGTTCTCTTTTAAATCTTGTTGTTGATTTAAGCTTCTAAGCGATTGAAGAAGAGCCCGAGTAGTAACACATAAATCTTCCAGCTCTTCACTCGATGCCAACTCCGGATTAATTTTGTCTAATGACCACTGTATATTAAATGCCCTTTCCACGTAAGCGTTAAGCACATCTAATCGACACTCTATCTGTAGTGGGTCTCTTTCTAAAGTTCCTTCAGTTATTGATACTTTAATTCGCGTTATATTGGTGACAAGAATATCTCGCTGCTGAAGAAGTTCCAATTCATCGTCATCTTGTACAAATTACGAGTTATTACCACTTCGTTTTTTAGGAGGCATTGTATATGTGAAAACGACAAACTTATTGAACTACCCTCGTAATGCTCACTATATATGAGCCGGCCACAGAACTGTACTACTTCTCCGTTGACGAGTTTACCGCTCTTAAAGAGGAATCAAAGATAACCGTTTCGGGCTGGTGCATGTGTGTGTAGACTGTGCTCCGCCAATTATATACAGCTATGCAACTGTGTATGCGTAGTTGTGCGGGTATTTTTCCACTATGTCACCAAAATTTCACTTATATGCCAAAATTCAAATGAACAATTTTAAGATTTATTATAACAACAGAATTTCAATTTGATTATTTTGCTCAATTAACACTGCAATATGTTACCTGGTATTGAGTACTGGCGAGCTGCCGTGTGCAGTTACAGAAACCCATGTATTTCACTTGTTTGAAACTATATATTATGTTAATGCCAATTAACAATTAAGTCTAATCCAAAATCCAAGGAATCCGTGTGGTTCACCCGGGGGCGCCAAAATGAATAGTCAGAAATTAATAACTATTATTAATCTGTTTCTGTCAGGAAACATCCACGAAATGAGTGTGGATCTGTAGAGTATAATTTTTCAACTGCCTTCACTGGCTTTAATAAACTTCTCATATGCATAGATCTTTAGCCGAGCGCAGCGGCAGCGTGTGCAAATACAAGAGAGGAAAGCTTAACATAAGTTCTGATCTTAACATTATGTGTTTACATTCGTTTTACTTCATTGCTTACAATTTTATTTATTTCATGATTTAATTTAATGTTTATCTAGTACCGCGAAATGATTCAACACTATCCGCACAACACACAAAAAAAAATTATTCCTTAAATAGAAATTATAAATTAATTTGTAGAATTAATTAATTATAATGTAATCCATTTTTGTTTTAAACGTTGAAAGGCGTTCGATTTGGGCTGATTAAAACAAAGGTTTTGCCCCTATTTAAATCGAGGTTCGGCGATATCAGCGAAAATTTAAAACTCGCTGGTTGAAAGTTTAAAGTTGCAGGTCGTTATGGCGGCCAGAGGTTGGTCGGCAAGGCAGAGGTTACGCACTCGGGGTCAACAGCAAGTGCATTAGAGCCGCATGGGTAAAGGCAGTCTCTCGACTGTGCCCCAATATAACTTTGGGTTTTTTGGACCCAATTCGGGTCTGCTGTTGCTGACGGCAGAAAATCCAAAAGGAAAAAATACGAAAAGCGTGCAGCTTTCCGGGTCTTGGCCGGACGGCGGACTTTTGAGTCGGCTCGCCCACCTTCTCAGGAACTAGGCTTTGGTTTCCAACTTCACAATAATATCACTTTCCTTTTCAATATTTATATCCGCATGCGCGGAGGCGGCAGAGCACAATGTACTCACTTGAGAATACAAAAACAGGTGCATGAGCACTCCACGATGGCTCGATTGCAAAAGAAATAGACCGGGGTCAAAATTAGTTAACAAAGGCTGTGGGCGAAAATGCAGCTCAGCTAGCGATGAAACTAGGTTGATAAAGCTTTCAATGAGACCCCTGGTGCAGCTGTTTTCGATAGTTACGAACTATCATCTGGCATCTCTCCTAATTAGTTTTACCAAAAATACTAATTACCAGTACTCATTAAGGCATGCAATAAAGCTACACACTCCTAGCTTAACGCGCTCCCAATGTGAAGTATACTTCTAGGCAAAACATATAAACGTTTCTTCAGGAGCCGTTACAAATCTATCCCGAACCTTTACTCGCAACATGTCATGAATGTGCTTGATTAGGATGATCAAAGGCTGACTGTGTCTGAGAATGCCCTTGCGGCACTAAGCTCGAAACAGTTTGTTGCTGATCTACCCCGTATCTGTGAAGAGGCGTATTATGGGGTTTCGAGCAAAATCGGCACTTTGCTGCCTTGCACTTCTTTACTGCATGTCCTGGATTTAGGCAATTGATACATAAACGATTGTGTTTGGCGAAATCGAATCTTTGAATCACAGGAAGAGCGGAGAAAGCTTGACAACTGCCTAAAATGTGGTTCGTCGCTGAGCAATATCGACATTTTCTCAGTCCGCCGATCTGATTTCGAGCATGAAAACGACGATTTCGAATACCCTTTACTCGAACCTTGTGTAGCCTTGCCCCTGCTATTAGTTGCTTTCTCAGCAGCCAAATGCTGATATTGCCGATTCAAGTGAACTGCACAGTCGGACCATGTCGGTAATGTGTTGTAATCCAACTGCTCTTTAAAGCGAGAATTTGTAGCATGATCCACTTTGGACATAGCTGTATGAATAAAAATGGCATTATTTACTTCCTCTTCACTTCCCAGTGACTGTTATGATGCATACAGAGCTGATATTTCATCAATGAGAGATCTTAAACCTGACGCAGAGGGTTTTAATACATGGGGAAGATCAAATAATTGCGAAATTGAGTCTTAAAAAATCAAACATTTATTATCATAAACATTTTGTAAACTGGCCAACACCTTCTCGTAATTACTGTCCGAAATTTGAAACGCCTTTACAGTTCCTAAAGCGTCATTGGTTAAACAGGAAAGCAAAGGTTGAATTTCTCAACATTGCTTAGAGAAGAGTCATTGTGGACCAAACTCTCAAAAAGGCTTGGGAAGGTTAAGCTTTGGTAGCTGGGACGAATAACGATAACTACCGATATAAAGCCTTTGTGATAATACAAATATCCATAACCGACTGTCTTAAATCATTGTTTGGGTTTAGTATATCTATGTCTTCCTGGATACCCATTAATTTGTCACAATAGGTTTCGAGAAGTTGCATGCGGTATTCCAATTGGAATTGATGAAAAGAAACTGTTTTTTCCTCTAGTGCTGTTTTCATCCGTCTTATGTCACCCATAACTATGTCGTGTTTTTGCATTGCGGACAGTAATTTTGTATTTGCCCTTGGAGCAACTTCCTTTAAGATTGCTTCCTTTCCAGATGCTTCCATCTCTTTTTCAATCATTTTAAAAATATTGTAAGTTTATTTAATAAGACAGAATGCAATTACGAATATATTACACAAGGGTCAATGATTTCCCAATATTAAAACGCAGAAAATGTATTGCTCATATAAGGGTTAATAAAATTTAATACCAAATACACAGCGACAAAGTACACCAATTATTGTATTATATTTTATTTGACCAACTATTTATGTGGATCCCATACGGGATAATGATGCCCACAAAACACCGCCAAAATGCACAATTTATTGCTTATTTATTTTGGCAAAACATACAAATAAATACGATCAATGTGTGTGGGCCGAATAATGGTTAACTGTGCCACTACACTGCGCCGAAATTACCAATTTAATTTATTTATCACTTCCTATGCACAAACCCATATGTACATACAGTGACAAACTTAATTATTGGCACAGCAAGCATGTTAAACTTTAAGGCTATTTTTTTATACCCGTTACTCGTAGAGTAAAAGGGTATATTGTATTCGTGCAAAAGTATGTAACAGCTAGAAGGAAGCGTTTCCGACCCTATAAAGTATATATATTCTTGTTCAGGATCACTAGCCGAGTCGATCTAGCCATGTCCGTCTGTCCGTCTGTCCGTCCGTATGAACGCTGAGATCTCGGAAACTATAAAAGCTAGAAGATTGGCATTTTGCATGCAGATTCTAGGAGTTCCTACGCAGCGCAAGTTTGTTTCAAAAAGGTGCCACGCCCCCTTTAACGCCCACAATCGCTTATATACGATTTCGGAAAATATTTCGGAAAAGTAAAAATGCAGTTTTATTGTGTTTATCAATACCTATCGAAATGTAGAAGAAATTTTTCAAATCGGACCATTCGTTAAAAAGTTATGCGTGATCAAAGTTTCTATCTCCATCTCCCCTCGCACTCCCTTTACCTGTGTAACGGGTATCTGATAGTCGGGGCACCCGACTATAGCGTTCTCTCTTGTTTTATATTAAATTCAAGTGACTTCATTAATTTATCTTTTATAAATAATTTATTAAAAATAAAAAACCAAAGAATGGACCAAATTTCCCTGAACAAAATTATTGGCACACTTGGATTTTAATTAACTATTTTGTTAAAACTTTATCGATTTGGCCACTTTTTTTTTAATTATCACATTTGCCTCTATAATCTCAATAGTATAATGATTAATTTTATAGCTAAAATTGTTTTAGTGCCTTAAAATAAAGGAAAAGTTGTTTGATTTTACAAGGTAAAAATAAAATCAACCGCATGTGTTCAAAAATTAAAATTTAATAAGCAGGATCAATGCAAATCGAATGTCAACATTGGGGAAAGGATGCCCAGAATCCATTTTTCCCATTCGGAGTCCTTTGCGACATTTTAAAGGACCCACGCAGTTTCAAAATGCAGTGCACACTGGCTAATCCATGGCTTTGAGAGGCCAGGAAAGCGTAAGGATCGTATAAAAGGATAATGTCAACCCCCAGATCTCCTCAACACGTATCAAAGTTGATGATAAGAAGGACTTTGGTAAGGATATTCACCCAACAGCCTTTTTTCAGGCCATGCATGATGGTTTCTACAAACGACTTGCTGCTAGAAAAAATCAATCGATTTTAAATGTCAAAAACAACCATTTAGTATAGCGAAATCAAAATCTGAGTATGTCAATTGACTTTTGGGTCCTTTTAGCCTTCTCATATGATATAGTAATCCTCTCCCTAGGTAAAAGGCTTGTGTTAGTTAACTTTTCAAATCGGTTGATTTTTTCTAGCAGCAAGTCGTTTGTAGAAACCATCATGCATGGCCTGAAAAAGGCTGTTGGGTGAATATCCTTACCAAAGTCCTTCTTATCATCAACTTTGATACGTGTTGAGGAGATCTGGGGGTTGACATTATCCTTTTATACGATCCTTACGCTTTCCTGGCCTCTCAAAGCCATGGATTAGCCAGTGTGCACTGCATTTTGAAACTGCGTGGGTCCTTAAAAATGTCGCAAAGGACTCCGAATGGGAAAAATGGATTCTGGGCATCCTTTCCCCAATGTTGACATTCGATTTGCATTGATCCTGCTTATTAAATTTTAATTTTTGAACACATGCGGTTGATTTTATTTTTACCTTGTAAAATCAAACAACTTTTCCTTTATTTTAAGGCACTAAAACAATTTTAGCTATAAAATTAATCATTATACTATTGAGATTATAGAGGCAAATGTGATAATTAAAAAAAAGTGGCCAAATTTTTTTTTTTTAAAATTAAGATAAAATTAATAGAAACACAGTGAATTAAAAAAATTATTCAGTTCACCCTCGACAGCCTAAGCGATCGGACGTGTTCTTCCGCGAGACATATAAGTAACGCAACATCTAAGCACAAAGCAAACGACAAAAAAAACAACAAAAAAACAGACCTCTTATCTACGTTTCGAGCGCTGCAACAGACGAATTCGGCAACTTTAAGCAATCTTATAGTTTGTTGACCCCAACATGTGTGAACCTCCGGACATCTGGAGAAAACACCCTCCCGATGAAATATTCCTAGTGGCAACTAGTTTAGATGATCGCTACAAGTCTCTGACGGAAATTTCACCCTTCGTGGTTAAAAAAACCATTGACTATGCAATTCATGGAGAAGTCAACAGTGTTAAAAAAACCAAGGACGGAAATCTCCTAATAAAAACAAAAAACAAGATTCAAGCTGAAAAACTCATCAAACTAAACATAATGCCAACAAATAATCCCAACGTTATTATCCCCATTCAAATCTCTGAACATCGCACCCTAAACTGCATTAAAGGAATTATATATTCAAACGACCTCAGAGGAATTGAAGAAACCGAAATATTGGAAAACCTTAAACCACAAAAAGTAGAAGCAGTGGAAAAAATCTACAAATACATCCCCGGACAAACACTCGATAAAAAGAAAGAAAACGAAACAGGCCTCATCAAAATCACCTTTAAAACATCGCACCTACCAGAAAATTTGTTCATCGGATACGAAAGAGTTCAGGTACGCCCTTACATTCCGCCTCCAATGCGTTGCAATAACTGCTATAAGTATGGTCATACCGCTAAATTTTGCAAAAACGCCGCTACCTGTGGAAACTGCGGACTTGCAGCCCACGCAACTTCAGAAATATGCCATAGCGAAGCAAACTGCGTTAATTGCACCGCCCAAAAACTTCCTCAAACAAATCACCACGCCCGCAACAGAATATGCCCAATCTTCCTGTCCAACAAGGAAGTCCAAGCAATCAAGACCCTACAAAAAGTGGATACCAAGTCAGCTTGGTCAATATACAACAAACGGCACCACGACGGCTCACTGTACTCCTCAACGGCCAAATCGAACACAACAAACGCCAATCAAACACAACCATCAACAATCAGGAAAACAGTAAGCTACAAACCAAACGAATTCGACCTACCCATCGCAACTGACCCTACCCAAGACGAACCCATGTCATCCGGATCGGAAACACCCAGCACCTCCAAGAACGGCAACACATTAAAAAAACCAGCAAAAATCCTCCCACTAAACGCTTCTAATAGGACCAAACGTCTATTAAAAAGCGAACCAACCTCAATTCTAACCAGAGCAAAACTCAAATCTCTCTCCAACACCGAATCCTAAACTCCACAACATTAATCCAATTAAACATAACATATAACTAACCCTAATTTTTATTTTCATATTATATACATTAATCTAAATCAAATATGTTAAAAATTATCCAATGGAATATTCACGGCTATAGAAACAACTATTTAGAACTACAAATGTTAATTAAATCACAAGCCCCACACATTGTAGCCCTTCAAGAAACCCATATATCAAACCTTTCCTCTCTTCCCACCCCAACCAACTTCACACTCTACACTAGCGTCAACAACAGCAACAGTTTTGGCGGCACAGCCCTCCTAATCCACAACTCCATCTCTCAAAACCACATCACTCTTAGCACAGACTTCGACGCCGTTGGAGTTACAATTCACTCCAAGGCTAAATTCAATATAATCTCAGCCTACATCTCACCTTCCAAAACATTTAATACAACCAACCTAGAAAACGTACTTGACTCGCCAAGTGACCACACACTAGTAGTCGGCGACTTTAACAGCTGGCACCCCTCCTGGGGCTCACCAAACCAAAACAGAAGAGGTAAAATAATAGCCGAATACATAGACCACTCTGACTACGTTCTTCTCAATGACAAATCACCCACTCATTTTTCCACCCATAAGACCTTCACACACATAGACCTATCCTTTGCCTCAGCCTACATAGCTCCAGAGATCCACTGGGAAGTGTTGGGCGACCTCCACGGTAGTGACCATTTCCCTATACTCATATCAATGTTTAACAACCCAACCTCTCCTACCTTTACTTCCAAACCATCCTTCAAACTCCTAGCTGCAGACTGGGACCTCTACAAGAAAAAAGCTGCAAATCTGAACACTTCGATCCTACCAAGCCCCAACGTCAATCGTGAGGCAGCGCTTATAAAAAAGATAATAATACAAAGTGCTCACCTTTCCATACCCCAAAACACCACCTATTTCCTTCACCGCACCGTTCCCTGGTGGAACAAATAACTGTCTCTTCTTAAAAAACACAAAAACAATAAATGGAACAAACTAAAAAGAGAAATTAATACCTTCAACAACATCGAGTACAAAAAAGCTAACGCCAAATTAAAAAGAGCTGTTAGGGAAGCAAAAAAAGCTTCTATAAAAAAATTTACAGAAAACATTAATCAGTTTACAAACCCTACGAAAACGTGGGATAACATAAAACGACTGTGCGGCCTCTATCCGCAAAAACACATCCACTGCATATGCATCCCAGCTGAAATAACAGACCAAACTGAGATCGCAAATTCTTTTGGCCAAACTTGGTCTGAACAAGCCGAAGACAGGAACTTTTCCCCCCAATTCCGCATCAACAAACAACTACTGAACCCAATCCCTACTTACCACCCCTCAAACACAGCCCTTGAAATAGAAAAACATATCTCCTTGATTGAATTTTCGTCTGCTCTGAATTCCTTAAGAGGCAACACACCAGGCTTAGATCGAATCTCCTACTCCATGATCAAAAATCTTCCCATCCCAGTTAAACATAGAATAGTTAACCACTTTAACAACATACTCTTTTCCCACATCCCCCAGTCGTTTAAACTCAGTCTTGTATTACCCATAATTAAACCGCACAAACCAAAAACAGAAATAAAATCGTATAGACCAATCGCTTTAAACCCATGTCTAGCCAAGGTACTAGACAAAATTATGGCTAAAAGGTTGTGGTGGTTCGTTTTAAATAACGATCACATCCACAGCTGCCAATTCGGCTTTAAGCGAGGCAAATCTGTTCTAGATAGTCTGCTCTACGTAGACCACCTAGCTTCCAGATCCATTGCCCTCAAAAAACACATGTCAATAATATCACTTGATTTTACAAAAGCTTTCGACAGAATAGGAATCCACGCAATCATTCATCAACTGCACAATTGGAAAGTAGGTCCCATAATTATCAACTATATAACAAATTTTATGACAAACAGGAAAATTATAGTCAAATCAGGAAAATGCCTTTCCAATACTTTCCCCCTAAACAACGGTATCCCGCAAGGTTCACCTATATCGGTTATACTATTCCTTATTGCCTACAATTCCCTCTCCAACACCCTATCACTCTCAAATGAAATTAAATTTTGCGCTTACGCCGACGACTTCCACCTCCTCATCCAACACAATAAGAGAAAAAACCCTACATCCAACCTAACAAACGTTTTCAATCGCATAGACGAATGGTGCTCACAATCGGGTTCAGTCCTTTCAGTCGAAAAATGCCAGAGCTTACATATTTGCCGCAAACACAATTGCAAAGCCAATATAATCTCAGGTGATACAAATATACTAAACACCTCCAGTCTAAAAATCTTAGGACTTACAATAAACCAAAGATACAATTGGAACTCTCACATAAAAAAACTAAAATCCGACCTCGCCAAGCCCTTAGGTATAGTTAAACACCTATCCTCTTTTAAATACAGCACAAATACCACAACCCTAGTCCAAATAATAAAATCAATTATAATTTCTAAAATAGACTTCTGCCTTCCCATATACGGCCGAGCACCTAAATCCCAACTCAACCGCCTTAAAACCCCTCTTAACTCAGCAATACGATCGGCACTGGGAGCATACCGCTCCACACCCACCAACAACCTACTAGCAGAATCTGGCATTAATACAATAGAAAACAGAAGAGACTTCCTTACCGGAAAACTCTCCAAGAACCTCATCCAAGCCAAAGACACCCCCTTAAGAACCCTCACCAAACCCCCGAACAGAACCCATAGATACCCCAGCACAATAGACCAAATTGTTAAAATCTGCAACTCCCATTCAATCCCATTTTCCCCAATAAAGAAAAAAACCTGTAAAAAATTTAACATGTCCAACATCATTAAAGCCACTAACACCTCCCTTTCAAAATACAACAAAAACACAACTCCTCCTATAATTTTCCAACAACTCTTCCATTCCCTGAAATCCTGCTACCCTAATCACAACTTCGTATATACAGATGGCTCCAAAGCCAACGGAATAACCACGTTTAGCATAACAAACGAATGCGAAACGTTAAAAACAGGACTCCTTCCTAACTACTCCTCGGTACTGTCCAGTGAAATTATCGCAATCCAACAAGCAATTGAAATCTGCATTACACTGCCAGGCAAACATGCCATCTGTACTGACTCCCTTTCCTCAATTTCCGCCATTAAAAACCACAATAACCACTCCTATTACCCCAACTACATTAGAAACACGATCACTCAACACTTCCCAAAAATAAAATTAATCTGGATCCCCAGCCACATAGGAATAACTGGCAATGAAAACGCCGACAATGCAGCTAAACTTGCCGCAAAATTTCCACTAACCTACACCCCGAACCAAAACCCAAAAGACATAGCCCATCTTTTAAAATCAATTCAAAGTGAAAAGCAAAACCAACTACGCACCTCCAGTTGGTACCAAGAGATTCGCAAGTTATCAACGACCAACCTCGTATTGAAAAACTCTTCCCTAAACAGAAGAGAACAAACTATTATAACTCGTCTCAGACTTGGCCACACATACCTAACAAACGCCCACTACCTAGACCGGACAAAAAGCAACGTGTGCCCATTGTGCAACAATGCGCAAGTAGATATCCAGCATATAATCTGTATTTGCCCCGCCCTTACCTTGCAACGATCTCTATTTCTCCAAAACCCCAACCCCATAACCATGATAGCTAATCCCACAAATTCAAACTCCCAACTCATCTTAAAATTCCTGAACAGTTCTAAAATAACTCACAATATATGAAATAAGAACACATGTAAATACAATATGTAAATATGTAAATACAATAAATCCATTACTTTTGTAAATATGAAAACTTTGTAAATATGTAAACTTTGTCAATAACTTTATATTAGTTCCATAAACATATCTAAGCCCCGAGCTGAAGGCCTAAGCTGCTATGGGCTCTCTTACGACGAAACGTTAGCTCTTAGTTTAACACTAACTGTTAGCTTTAGATAAATAAATAAATAAATAAATAAATATAAAATTAATGATTCTATCTAAAAATATTTTGTTTTATTTTAATATCAGCATATTAGAAGACGAAAAATAGCCTTAAAGTTTAACATGCTTGCTGTGCCAATAATTAAGTTTGTCACTGTATGTACAACTGCCGCGATAAATGCCACTGAACACTTTTTTGCAGGCGTCCCAAAAACTCTATATACTGTTTGAGAGCCACTGTCACAGTATGTACTGCTAACTAAGAACTGTTTTAAAATACTCTCCCCTCTTCTACAAAAAAAAATTTTTTTTTTTCCCCTTTTATTTTTTTTTTTTTTTTTGTTTTTTTTTTTTTTTTTTTTTTTTTAAAATTTTTTATATTTTTTAATTAATTTCTTTTATTTTTTTTTTTTTAATTTTGTTTTTTTTTTTTTTTTTTTTTTTTTTTTTTTTTTTTTTTTGTTTTTTTTTTTTTTAATTTTATAATTTTTATTTATAATAAATGCATCTTCTTTTACAAAACCCACAATAGGTGGCGAGATCGGGAATTAATTTTTGGCACTGAATACCTGGTTATATGGCATGATTTTCCCAAGCTTTCCTTGAGAGTCCAGCTAAGTCCACCAGCCAGGTTAATTTAGTTTAATTTTCCGACGCGAATTTAAATGAAACTGCTAGCCGTAGTCCCTGCTCGGGCGCCATGAAAATCCGAAAGATTTTTCCCGGACAATTTAAACAAAAAAAAAGGCGACTACAACTGGCGTGGGAAAGTACAAATGTCGACGCCGACAAATTAACAATGAATTAACACGCGGCTTTTTTGTACAATATGTGTATTCATATATGTATTAAGTAGGACTTTGTTTGGAGTCAGCGGGTTAATGACACCTCAAAAGTTGGATGACCCTTTTCTCAAACATGTAATTGATTAAAAAAAAACGATACCGGCTGTCCACCGAAAAAAGATAACGATATATACACTGCGCGTCACCAGATTAGCGCCCCCCTTGGTGTTCTCGTATGAAGTGAAATATTATGAAAACTATTAAAGATTGAACTGTACAATTATTTTCCAGTATAATTCGATTAATTCTCTAAATAAAAACATATACTAGAACGCAGTTGGAATTTGTATAGATTTTTATTAAATTAAAAACTTAAGAAACAGGTTTCTTTGGAAGAAATAACTGCGTCATCAGGATAGCGCCAGCTACGTTAACTTAACTTTTTCGATGAATTTCTTACAATATATTATCTTTAGCAATTTTATGATTAAGTTAAAGCATTTTTAAGGAATATTAATAATGGGTTGCCCCTCCCTTGTTTACAAGGACTTCGCAAACTCGATTGGGGAGAGAGTCATACAAGTTTTTTAGATATTCCAACGTTATTGTTGACCAGGCCTGTTTTATAGCGGAAATTAAATCCTCCTTGGTGGCATATTGCTTGCCACCTTCGTACTCCTTCCTAGCTAACCATCCCCAGACGTTTTCTATTATGTTCAAGTCTGGGGAGTATGGGGGCCACTCCAGGACACTGACATTTTCCTTTTGAATCCATAGTTTTACGGTCCTGGCTGTGTGGATTGGGGCATTGTCGTGCTGAAAATGCCATTTGAGATTTCCAAATAAGTTTTTAAAAACGGGAAATGCAGTTTTTAGAACGCAATTGTAATTTTCCGCGTTCATCTTTGGGGTTAAAAACTGCAGTTCGCAGTTGCCATAATAGGATATGGCTCCCCATACCATTACTCCACCAACCCGGCTATGTAAGCGATTTAGATTATGCTCTTCCTTGCGTGAATCGTGGAAATAATAATTATATCCGTCAGGACCCTCTAGGTTACATTTTTTTTCGTCTAAAAAATACGACGTTATGCCACTCGTTGGACCATGTCATATGCGTTCGAGCAAACTTTAGGCGGAGTTCTTTTCGCACTTTGTTAAAAGGTGGCTTTTTTTTTAGTTTTAGCCTCTTTAAATGGTCAGTTTTCTTGATCACTCTTAAAACAGTCGATTTGCTTGCCTTAACACCAGTTTTTCTATTATTTTGGCGGTAGTGTCGTGGGAGTTGGACGCCTCTCGGAGTATAGCCCTGCAATCTGCTGAACTAATAACACTGTTATTACCTCCTTTATAATTTTTTCCATAGGTTTCCTTATTTTGAAGAAAATTTGCAATGGTTTTGCGATGTCTTCCCGTTTTTTCGGCGATTTTGTGGAAAGAAAGTCCACATTCATTGAACGCTACGATTTTCGATTTTTCCTCCGAAGATAAGATTGTTCCTCTGCCCATATTGTATGTCAAATTAAAGAAAAATGATAATTTAACAGCAAAACAAAAATGGTTGCTGTGCTCAGCAAATTAAGAAAGATATTTAAATTGTTATTTGGAGGGCGCTAATCTGATGACGCAAAACACGTGCAGACTTTTTCGGCGAAATTATAACAAAGTAGATTAAAAATGTAACTGTTAATCTCACTTGCTTCATTTTATTCTCAATGAGAGAGATACCGTTTAATTACATATAGCAAAAAGAATTACAAATTTAAGAGCAATACAAAAAGAGATAGGAGAATTCAAAGAAAAGAGTAACAGGGGGCGCTAACCTGGTGACGCGCAGTGTATGTTGCAGCATGATTATTATCGTCCAACATATATAAAAAATGATTTACTTGGTTTTTAACCGCCTAAGATTCTTTGTATGACGATTTCATCCGGCAGAGTCTTCAGCTCGATCGTCTGAGAATTAATAGATCCTTTGAATCAAATGTTTTTTTGATACAAAGGCGAAGCTGTAATGTTAGTTTGTCTTAAAAAAACAGCATAAGGATCGGCATGATATGTCTATAGTTCATTTATGGGAAACTTATCGTTGTACACTACAAAATTTGTATGACCTGTTGCCTGCTGACCGATGATTAAATTTGCTTTTGTGCTTCTCTTAAGAGTCTTTTAAAAATCTTGCACAAGGGCATTTTGAATTATTTGTTGTTCCCAAGTATCGTTGCCAGACTCTTAGTAGACTCAGCACTCGAACTCAGCAATAAGTTTTTATTCTAGTTCCGATAACTTGAAACGCAATCCGAGTCCAAAAAAAATTATTGCAGATTTAGAAAATTTTCCTCTGTCCAGCACGAGATCTTTTTGTCCCAACAATTCAAATACATCTGCTTCTCCCGAAAAGACGTCAAACCACTTAGTACTAGTACTGAATAGCCAACGAAGTTTTGCACTGATTATGATATCTGCGTTCATCCACTTCGATTTTTAATGCCAACTGTATTATTTGCTTATTTGCCCATTGACATTACTATAAGTTTGTTAGACCTATTCAGCGATTAAAAATTAACTGTTTCTTCTTCAACTTAGAAATTGAATCAGCTTTTGACAACTGTTTTTTTGTTACGACGTTGATTTTGTTGTTTTTCGCCTTGTCATTGTCATACCTCTATATGCTAATTCCACCAGTTCATAAACTTCTTTCGGAATTTTGCAATGCCTGATAAAGTATTACAACAGCTTTATACATTTTAAAACTTCTCAAGCTTCACTTCACAGCTTTTCCGGCTTCTTTATTTCCTTAATCATTTTTCGACCTATCTGGAAAACAACTTTAAAACTTTTTGGCAATTACTGACGACTTTCATAAGGTCAGTCAACTTTAAAGACTTCTCAGCTTTAAGGGTAACACTCTCAATTATTCTGGAGAGGCCCTTTGCCCGTTGTCTCGTAAGAACCTTTTGGGTAACTTTGTTTTTTCATCAATCTGAAGAAAATCGAAACGAAAATTAAATTATTGATAATTGAGAACGCCGAAAAGTGAAAAGACATTGGCTTGGCTACTGCAAAATTTGGGGGAAGAGTGAACACAAGACTGGCCGATTCGATATTAAAAATTCAACTAGTTTATTTTGCCCAGCAGTGCAGTTGTGAGAGCCTTTGCAGGCCCCCTGAATCCGATCTTAGCTTAGATCCAACATAATAGTTCTGGGCCTGTAAGCGGTGAACATAACGATGTTGGGCTCTCTTAAGCTGTTACTTATTTGTATCTTAACATAATTTAAACTTCATGATTAGCGTTCTGCGCTTCAACATTCCGGCCAACTTGAAGGACCTGTCTTCAATATATTGGGAGTACAGCCAGCTTCTGAATAGGACGCTTAAATACGCCTGTTGCGGTCTTGATTGCGGCCACTCGAATTTTGCCATCGGCCCCTGCCACCACGCTGATGACCCTGCCGGTAATCCAACGCTGGGGTGGAGTGTTGTCCTCGTGGATGATTACCAAGGCTCCGACCTCCAGATTGGGCGACGTAGTTTGAACCGCTGTCTGAGCATGGATAGCAGTTGCCACCTCTTTGAGGATCTCAAACCTTTGGTCGGTGCGTCTGGCTCTAATCCTTGCAGCAGCGAACGAAGGGCCTGCCCTGGAGTGAGCGCCTCCCCCTCGTTGGGATCGGTGCTGGTTGGTGTTAGAGGCCGAGAATTGAGCACGGCCTCGGTGTCCGCCAGATAAGCCCTGACCTCGGCTTCGGTTAGGGACGCACGAGAATTCCCTTCGCTGACAAACCTCCGAAGTGCGGTGCTCGTGATGGGATGAACCTCCACTCGATGCCCTTCTCCACGACGAACAGTTGAAACTGCGACTGCTGATCCTCGAAGGCGCTCTGAAGACTTCTCAGCTCGTTCCTGGCTCCCACGAAGTTCGTCGCGTTGTCGGAATGTACTCGATGCGGTACGCCACGTCTTGCGATGAAGCTTTTAAAGGCCAAAAGAAAAGAGTCAGTCGACAAATTTGTAACGAGTTCCAGGTGAACAGCCTTGGAAGCAAAACAGACAAATACAGCCATATACATCTTAATGGGGGGGGCCGTCCTCGAATACGCAACGAGACATTAATAGGACCAAACAAATCTACGCCACAAATATAAAATGGCCTTACGGATTCGAACCTATCCGCAGGCAGATTTTCCATAATTTGGATCATCAGAACAGGCTTATTTCTAAAACAATGGATGCATTTTCGAACCACCCGAGTGCATTTATTAACCAGATTTCTTGCCGAAGAAGACCGATCATCGTTTTTGCATTTGCGTGACAATTTCACAAATGCAAATTTCGGAGATACAAATCAACAATTTGGGTTTTACAAGGGAAACCGTGAACTTGAACGGCTGAGCACCCACTGGCAAACGTGTACCTAGGAATGGTGACTGCGTGAAGATTAAGTAGATTCTTCTTTAACCTTTCCCAACTCGTATGTAACGACATCGGAATGAATTCATCCCCTTCCAGGTGAAGTTGCCAAAAGCTTTGAAGAAGAATTTTAGATTTAAGAAGAATGGGGCACAGTAATCCCAAGGGATCAAAAAGCCGCGCGCTTACTGAAAGAATTTTGCGTTTTGTGGAAGTCAATTTTGTGATTTTCATCTAAATGAAATCGAAATGTATCTAACAATAAAAACCTACGTTTAGCGACATCGAACGAGGATCCAAGCACGAGCGGATCAGATTTAAAAGGCAAACGTACTAAAAGACGACCACAATTTGAAATTGAAATTTGTTCTGGTAAAAATTTAACAAGTTCTTTATTTTCTGGGACGATATCTAACTCCCAAAGCCTTTCAACAAGTCCTCCTAAAACCATGTCTTCCTTCGACAAGGCGATACAAGAAGTAGCTTCTTTTTGTTGTTGCTTACACTGTCCAGAAATAACCCATCCCAATAGTGTTTTTTGTAGCAATGGACCTCCATTGGTGAGTTTGATTTGACCACTGCACAACAAATCAAAGAAGGAGTCTGCTCCGAGCAAAATATCAATTCTTTGCGGCTTGTGGAACTCTGGATCAGCTAAGTCAACGCCGGCCGGAATTTTACACTGCCTTGCAGGAAGCATATTATATGGCTGATTGCTAGTTATGGTTCCCAGTATCCAAAATTCAGACATAACAAGAAAGGAAAGCTAACTTCGGTCGGAGCCGAAGTCGATATACCCTTGCAGAATACTCTGTAAATTATATTCTCCAAAATTATTCATATGATGCATTCTTAATACTCATAAAAAATCCCAACTTCCTAACTTTAAAAACACCAAAGTTATGGCATTTCCAATCGTTGAGTTATATGGCAGCTATAGGATATAGTCGGCTGATCCCGGCCGTTCCGACTTATATACTGCGTGCAAAGCAAAGAAGGGTGTGTGCAAAATTTTAATTAGTTTTTTAGTTTGCGTAGAAACAGACAGACGGACAGATGGACATGGCTATATCAACTCAGGAGGTGATCCTGATCAAAAATATATATACTTTATAGGGTCGGAGATGTCTCCTTCACTGCGTTGCACACTTTTGACCAAAATTATAATACCCTCTGCAAGGGTATAAAAATGTGTCCATTGAGCCGCGAATATAACGTAGTTGAGACTTCGCTTCTGGCAATGGAATTTGATTCTCCCACTGATGTGATAGTAAGAGATTTATTTGTTCTTGACAATCTTAAAAGCTGAGCAGGGCTTTTTGTCATGAAGTTAACTTGCGACCCTGAATCTAATAGAGCCCTGGCTCGATGGAGCTGACCAAATCGATCGCGAACATTAACAACGGCTGTTTGCTTGAATTACTTGGTTAATTTCCGAAGTGTCTTGAAGAACCTGATCCGAATGGGTAGAAGCCTGAGAAGAAGAAGTACCTTGTCCTTGCTAGTCCTGCCAGCTTCTACCTTGATGTGGCTCACTCGAGTTTTGGTATCGATGTAGTAGAGTATGATGTGCGTGTGAGCATACCCGACATTTGGTTACTGTGCTTTTAAATACTCTATGTCCCTCATTAAGACAATTAATACATAATTGCTTCATTTTGGCAAAGTTAAAACGATCTAGAACTGGCATTCCGCTAAATATCTGGCAAATACCTATAAAATGATTAGAACTACTTTCTTTTCTGCTAACTAAAATTTATTGACATATTCTGCTTAAATTTAAACATATTCTAGTTCGGATGGCTTTTTTTAAGTACTTTAAATTTATAAAAGTCTTTGTTAACAAAATAAACCATATCCAGCCCGTGTCCAACTTTTGGAGCTTTGGCAAATACAATAATGGCACATTATCTAGCGCAAGTTTTATTAAAAATAGATACAATCACTTAAACTTTGAACTCTAATAGGAATTGTTTCCACAACTAGAAAGAAAGCATAGGAGCCCTCAGCGAAAAGTGATGATGTTGTTCCGATTTGTTGTATAACGTGCTTAAGGTATGAATGTATGTTTGTAGATGTCCTGCAGTTCCGAAATTCATCACTACAAAAATTCATCGCCCTTTCAATAGCAGCGGACTGCGACGCCGGCAGAGTCAAAGGCAAAGTCGGCAGAGCCGAGTGCGACGCAGGCAGAGCCGAAACTCTCAGTCCCCGATCGTAGGAAACGCAGAAAATTTCCATCTCCCTCTCTTACTCTGTCTCTCTCCCCATAAAATGAGCTGAGAGGTGGAGGACAATGTATTAAAATCACAACGACCTTTATACACCCTTGAAGGCACGCGCCTGTTTTCGTGGTTTTACTTGCACTTGCATTTACTTAGCAGAACTAAGCGGTTAAATAAAAAATTCAGGTGAGTTTTTCTTAGTTAATTAAGTGAAGTTTTAAGTGCTTAATGATTGCTAATAAGTGTTAATGATTTTCTTATGAATTTATAAAATTAACAAAGTTAAGCTTGCAATTTTCGCCCCCTAGAAATTTTAAATAATATTTTAACGCATAAACTTAAATGAAGGTAAACAATAAATACACTACTTTTTTAGAATAACAGAAAGTGATGTGGTTTGAGAATTGCAAGTTTATATGTTTAACATAAATAAAAAATCCCATGAAAATACAGTGGCGGTAGAAAAAATAGCATCGAATTTTAAATAATTTTTGTTTGCCGGTATATGTAAAATAACAAAAACTAAACTAAATATTTAAAAAGTATATTTTTCTGCTGCCGCACTTTTATTTTGTATTACTAAATTAACTTATATTTTAACAATAAATCAAATAATATTTTAATAATAAATAAATAAATAATATTTAAACATTAAATCAACTATTATTTTAACTAATGTAAGTGACAAATAATTGTGCATTATCAAATGTCTATAAATTACTTACGGAATTCTTATACTGATGGACGTTGATGCACTTCGAGCAGTACAAACAAGTGGCCCAACGACACCAAGCACGTGCTTGTTACGCGCGGGGCCCTATTTTCAATTTGGGCAAAACATGCGAGTTCGCGAGAAAATACATAAATTAAATAGAGACAAGACACAAATGAAAATAAAAGGCACAATTAAGAGTAAAGCAAATGAGTTAAAATATTAGTTTTTAATAACGGGATAGAAGTTGAAATGCAAATTAAATGATAAAGGTTGTTATAATTATTACATAGAACGCGAAAGGGCTCGTGCAGACAAAAATTTGATGTACATCGTGGCAAATTTAGAGGAATATCATTTCGTGTTAGTCTAACAGGAACATTAAAAGTTAGGCGGCTTACAAGTTCTGCAGAATCAATATCACCTCTTATTAGATTTTGCATAAAAATAGTACCAAGCATTGTTCTACGATTTACAAGTGTGGGTAAATTAAGCAACAGTAATCTACTCTGGTAGGAAGGTAGCCTTACGTTTTGATCCCAGTTCAAACTACGAAGGGCAAATAGAAGAAATTTTTTTTGTACCGACTCAATACGGTCAATATGCACTTGATATTGTGGACTCCAGTCAATTTGGGATTAGGGTAGTTAGAATTTGACCAAGCTGTCGAACTATAAGTAGTTTGGAAAAACTCAGCAAATAAATCAGCAATTTCAATTTTCAACAAAGTTGAAAAACTGTTTCGGATCATTTGAAAATTCAAATTCACATCGATTTATATACATAGAATAACAATTACTGTTGAGAACATTAAAATCCGATCGAGCCACTACATATTTCGAAAAATCCGATGACTTACCCGATTTTTTATACTTTTTATAAGTATTTGATATAAGGTTTTTAAGTCTTTGAAGCGCATTGGTAATCCAAGGGAGGCCTGTTTAGGTTTGAAAGTAACCTATCAGGAACGCATTCATTTTAGTTGGCGACACTAAAGGAGAGAGGGTGTCAGAGCAGGGGAGGCAAATTGTCAATTCCATTGTTGGATGATATCGGTCTTCAGGTACAACAAGAGCGTCAATTCTACATACCGTGACCTCAGACGGGTCTGAAACAAACACAACATCTAATTGTCTATTTAAAGAATTTCGTATAAAGCTTACTTGCTGTAACGATAATTCTAAAAGGCCATCTACATAAATTACTAGATCAGAGCCGGGTGGAATATAAGAACATGTAACAAAAATAGATAAAGATTGCAAGGAAACTTTCACACTTACAAATTCAATTTCGTTTGGGATATGAGTAAGAATTCTTTCAGATGCTAGGCTAGAGGTAACAACAATCAGCACAACGCCCCCCTACTTGAGGGGCGATCGGTCAAATAAGTATTAAAGTTATTTGCTAGAACTTCAGAGTCAGATATCTCTGGTTTTAGCCAAGTTTCCGTAAAAGCCAAAATATCTTCAGTGAATGCAGAGGAGTCAGCATAAAGCTTCTGCAGCTTCATATTTAGTCCCCTGACATTTTGATACGCCAAAAATAAACTTTTTAGTTTTTTGGCACAGTGGAAGGCCTGTTATTTGTTCTCGGTTTATTGGAAACAAATTCTTTAATTACTAAATCATCATTAAGCCAAAATCTTTCAGAAAGTAACACATTAAACACATCAGGCGGAGCAAATATTTTAAAAGACGATATCCTACGAGCGTTGAAAATCGAAATTGTTCAACTGCAATATCCTCGGATGGGAATTTTTCACGTATAAATTCCAAAACATCCTCAGATGTGGTATCTGGGGTGAATCTAGAAACAAATAATTGCTTCCTTTGTGGAACAACTGAAAGTTTCTTACGCCCCCCAGCACAAGTCTGAACCTCACTGAGAACCAGGAACGGTGCCTACTGTACTTATAGGTACGGTCGGCAACGAATTCTTTGACTTAGCCAATACTGTAGATTTTATTCTGGAAACAGGGACTCCACCCGAACTAGCTGTATCGATAGGCACAGTTGGTTCATTTACCCCTGTGTCAACAGAAACTGCTGCTACCAAGTTCGGACTTGGGGTGGATTCCGCAATCATATTAACGGCGGTTAAACTGGCTTTTTTGCGTTTAGGCGACTCGGTTAATAATTTTTTTATTATTAAACTGGGCACAGACGGAATTGAGCCTCTCATTGAGTTGTTTAAAAGCTCCTGAGAGCTTTTTGAGAAGAGCCGCTCATCTCAACTACCATTTCCTTGCAGGACCCACATGACCACATGAGACCAGAATTAAGATCAATGAAATCTTTAACTCTGCCAGTAAATCCTGCACATTTAACGTGCATCATCGAATCGCAAAGCCAGCAAAAAATAAAAGGGTCTTTAGTTGAAGACGCAAGAGTACAATTTTTCTTGGAACAGACAAGAGCCATTGTAAGTTTAAAGAAAAAAAAAAAATAAGATATGAAAAATACCTCAAAGTAAATTTGGCACTGGGATAAAATCCAAAAACCACAAGGAAACAAACACGAAAAAAATAAGAGAAAAATAAGACCGCGAGATCACGAATTAAATCGAATAAAGAGAGCACGAGAGAATAAATCTTATGTCGACTGAGCGTGGCTAGTGCTACACAACAACTTTAAGCATAAACAAAATGCAATGTAAAGCATGCAAGAGAGAGAGAGAGTTAGAGAAATAAACGAAAAAGTCTACCAGAAGTTTATAGAGAGTCAATTACAGTTATAAAATAGAGCGGGAGAGATTGAGAGGGAGTAAAAGAGTTCTAGCAAGTATAGAGAGCGTAAATTACACTAACAAAGCTACGAGATTAAACAAATCTAATAGAAATGTTAAAATAACTATAAACACATACCCGTTTACTGGGAGATCTATTTAAAATTTCTAACACAGATATTAGGTTAAGCATTGTAAATAAATGACCACAAAACACTCGCACAAAATCACTGAAAAAATACAAAGACTCAGAGCACAAAAGTAAACACAACTGTTCACAAGCGACGCTAAATCGAATTTATCCCAAAAAAAATTTAATAACTTTAAAAAAATGATCATTAAAAATAAATAAATAAATATGGTAGGAGAAAGACAAATGAGAAGATTAGCTAGAGTAGAAAGGGAAAACTTAAAGGCAGGCATGGGACTTGTTGGAGGCGTTCGGGATGATGTAGAAATCCCTGAACGATTTGATAACATAGAATTAGCAGTTGAGGAGGAAGAACAAATTAAAACGCAGGAAGATTTAAATTGTGTAATGGCTGATGTTGGACTTAAAAATGATTTAAATCCTAATTTAAAAATCTGGTATTTGAAGCATAAGCCAACACAAAATTGTGCCATTGAATTAATACAAATTTTAAATGAGCACAATTCAAAAATTAGGCCATTTTATAAATTCAATGGCTTTGAGAAGCCTGATATAAGACAAATAGATGGGGGCTCCTATTTGCATATCGGCTTATCAAAGCAATTAAATAAATTAGCTAAATTAAAGAAAATACCCGAATACTTAAGCATTGATGTTAACATTGACGGACTACCGTTATTTAATAGTTACCGTGCTCAATTGTGGCCAATTTTAATTAGAATAAAAAATATTAAAAATGTTCCCATTTTACCAGTGGGTGTTTTTATGGGTTACATCAAACACCTTGATAGCGAGGAATTTTTAAAAAAATGTACAAGCGAGTTGTCCGATATTCTAAAAAATGGGATTTCAATATTTAATACAACAAGAAAGGAAAGCTAACTTCGGGCGGAGCCGAAGTTGATATACCCTTGCAGAATACTCTGTAAATTATATTCTCAAAAATTATTCATATGATGCATTCTTAATACTCATACAAAATCCCAACTTCCTAACTTTACAAACACAAAAGTTATGGCATTTCCGATCAATCAGTTATATGGCAGCTATAGGATATAGTCGGCCGATCCTTATTTTTGGTATACGAAATACGATTATAAAAATTTAAATATTTCGGAAAAGTAAAAATGCAGTTTTATTGTGTTTATCAATACCTATCGAAATGTAGAAGAAATGTTTCAAATCGGACCATTCGTTAAAAAGTTATGCGTGATCAAAGTTTCTATCTCCATCTCCCTCGCACTCCCTTTACCTGAGTAACGGGTATCTGAATTGTCGGGGCACCCGACTATAGCGTTCTCTCTTGTTTTTTTTAGGTTTTCGAACCAGGGTAGGTCAATCTTCTAAAGATATTTAAAGCGCCGTCGCTCTAAATATGCCCGATTCATTTTTTTAAATGCCTACGGACTAAACACCCCCCATACCCATCCCTACTATTTTAATATTATTTGCATCCCTAACTTTAAATTTGTCTTCTGAAATTTTTCTATAAATTTGTTGTAATATTTGAGTGGGTTTTCGGACAAACTGGGTCTTCGCAAACTAGTCTCTCAGTTTTAAAGATATCGAATTGAAACTTTGCACACACCCTTCTTTCCTTTGCACGCAGTATATAAGTCGGAACGGCCGGGATCGGTCGACTATTTCCTATAGCCGCCACATAACTGATTGATCGGAAATGCCATAATTTTGGTGTTTTTAATGTTAGGAAGTTGGGATTTTCTAAGCGTTTTATATTTGGCCAATCAATCTGACCTACTAAATTTCATTAGGATCGGCCGACTATATCCTACAGCTGCCATATAACTGAACGATTGGAAATGCCATAACTTGGGTGTTTTTAAAGTTAGGAAGTTGGGATTTTTTAAAAATGAATCATATGAATAATTTTGGAGAGTATAATTTATAGAATATTCTGCAAGGGTATTTCAACTTCGGCTCCGCCCGAAGTTAGCTTTCCTTTCTTGTTTTATTGCTTAAACTGTACATATACGGCTAACATATTAATTTTCGTTTGTTCAGCAAAAGTACATGGTAAGGGTTCTGGGCCAACAAAAATTAAGCCGGACCCTTACCAACGTTTTGACGAAATGATAAGGAACTATGACCTAGATGGCAGCCAACAAAAGAAAAGGTTAAAATTATTCCCGAATTTCTTTCAAAGTTTGTTGAGTAAGTTTTTATGAATGATTGTTTTTCTTTCATTAACATTTTATCATTTTAGATGCCATCGGACATATTCAGCCGCGTGAGCCGGAGAAGGCCCTCACAAGGCGATGGGGTGTATAAAAAACATTCACACAGTGAAGAAAAAGGTGCCTAAAAGTGATAAGACCCCCGGCACATACAACGACCCCGCACATCTAACGACCCCGGCACATCCAACGACCCCGGCACATCCAACGACCCCAGCACATCCATCGCCCCCAAAATCCCCAACACCCTCGAGACCCCTTAAATAGGAAAAAATTAGTTATATGGAATTAAATTAATGAAATAATGTAATAAAATAAAAAGAAATTTATATGAAAATTTGATTAATTACTGATGATAATGTGATGAAAAAGAGTTGAAAAAGCGATGAATTACTGATGAATTCATCACTCTTTAATCAGTAATTCATCACTCTTTAATCAGTAATTCATCACATTTTAATCACAATTTCATCGCATGTTCATCAGTAAATGCTGATTAAAGAGTGATGAATTACTGAAAAAAAATTATGAATTACTGATTAAATAGTGATCAATTTCTCACTGATTAACTCCTAGGACATGCCAATGTTAAATTCATCACTAATTGTATGAAAATTTATCGATTAATTCAGCAGTGAATTTTTGGTGATGATTCATCGATTAAAAAGTGATGAACGGTACTGCAGGTACTGCAGTAAGTACAAATAGACATCGAATCGACATAAATGTGTTATGGAAACTTTTTTACTTATCGTTTTTAAGTATTTTATATAATATGTTGATCTCTGTATTATTTTGGGCTCCAACAAAGTTTTTCTGACGGCTGTTCGATCTAGCATTTATCAGGATAAAAAGTTAAGGGCTAGATCCATAACCTAGTAAGTATTTATGCTTTTTATCGACTTTCTCCAATGTACTTTATTGTCTACGCAGATCTACCATCATCTACAATAATTCTGATTCTACGTACCTGTAATCTATTTACCATACATTTTTCGGGTGGTTTGACTTTTTTGATTTTTTTTCTGCTGCGCATAACGGGATCGACACTTTCGTCTAAAATAACTTCTTGTGAAATGGGTGGACACATGCTGTGGTCGGACAAATCTGTTCAAATAGACAAGATTTAAATTTGTGTGGTTTTAAATTGGCTAGCCCAATTATAAGGTCAGTATATAATGCTCTGGAGCACCCGTTACCCGCTTTTTTTGGGATCTTTAGGAATAATTCGTCAATACACGAAAACAAGGTCCATCCTTGTGTGGCGTGTTCAACAAACTATAAAAAAAAAAAAAAAAAAAAATATAATGCTCTTATATATATAAACGTGTACAACGAAAACTAGCAGAAGTTTTTTTCCGCCGAATTTTAGAGCTCGGTTTCCTTATCTGCATTAAGCTAGATAAACGGGCCATGTACCTTGTCAAGCTGGCACGCTGGGTCTAAGAATATGAAGTGCTAGTCGGGCAATCAAAAGCGGCCGTGTAACCAAAATAGCCAAAAAATGTAAACAGATCTTTTAGATATTTCTGACTCTGGATACCAAACTGGCACCAGATGAAGAAGCAGATAAAGAAGCAATCTTTTAATTCAAATATTTCTGAAACAGGTTACGCTCGATTTCTTATTCAGCCAATGCAACGTCACCCCAAATCCACCCATACACCCACTTACCTCCTGCACGTCCGTATTGAGCTAGCTGAATAGAAATACTTGTACCTCGTGGACAGCTCAGTGACAGCTGCTCAGAATCGCATCCAGCGCGCTGGTATGTTTTTAGTGTGGCGGACAAAAGAGCTGAAAGAAAAAAAAGAAATATGTACTACTTAGAGTAGAACACATTCAAAATACAAGAAAACTTAATACTTAAGCTTATAACTATTATTATTATTATCTACACTGGTCGGCATATATATTTTGTAATAGTATTCATTTGACTATTAGACTATTGAACTAAGTACCGGTGCATTGTATGAACCAAAGAGGATGATAAAAGAGAAGTGCAAATTAATAACTGTAAATATGATAAATATTTCGTCAATCGCCTTTTGTTTTCTCGTCCTGCTGATAAGAATGCCAGCAAGCAACGATTTTTGCAGCGGCATATATATTTTGTCATTGCGTGATTTAGTTGTTTCTTGGCAAGCTAAAAGTGCTCTTCAAGATGATTAATACAAGTTTTCATTAATATTCAATTAAGTCGATTTTTTAATATTTAAAATGGTAAAAAAATCTGAGCTGAGCACCAAAATAAGATCAGAAATAGTGACCAAACATAACTTGGGTGTTTCCGTACAATACATTGCTAAGGAATATAATTTGTGTCGTCAGACCATTTATTATAAAATCAATAAATATAAAAAATTTAATGATGTGATCAATGTTCGCCATAAAGGCAGAAACCGAAAAACAGGAGCTGAGGCAGATCGTCTTATCGTCTGTGCTTTTAAGAAGGACGCTCTAAAAACACCAAAGGCGGTGTCCTTGGAGTGGAATGAGACTGAATCTACGTCCATAACTGAAAGAACAATACGCAGGCTTTTGATTGAAGCAAATATGAAAACATATATCGCAAGGCCAATACCCTTGATCACCCCAAAAAATAAACCAAAGCGTTTGCAGTTTGCAAAAAGGTACATTACCAAGCCCGCTTCATTTTGGGGTAATGTCCTGTGGATAGATGAGAGTCGTTTTGAATTCCATGCGTCTCAAAAGAAAGTTTTTGTGTGTCAAAGAGTAAGCCATGGTGGTGGAAGCGTTATGTTCTGGGGTTCAGTTTCCTATAATGGTGTGGGAGACTTGGTTCCTATCGACGGATCCATGAACCAGAACCGATATTTAGATACCTTAAACAATTATGCGTTTCCCTCCGGCGACAGATTAATAGGAAAGGAATTTATTTTCCAACAGGACAACGCTCCTTGCCATAAGGCCAAAATGAGTACTAGGTTTTTAAGAGATGTTGGGGTGGAAAATATTTTTGTATTTAAAATAAATACAAATTGAAAAAGAAACTTAGGTATCGCCATGACAAAATATATATGCCGACCAGTGTATTACTAAATCAAAAACAAGCAAGCTTTTTAATTGATAATTTATTTTATTAACTTGTAATTTGGTAGATGAGAGTCTTACCAACATCAATTTCATTAAGTCTAGATTTCAATTTTAGAAAAATTGATATTGATATTGATTCCTAGGAAAGCTTGAATATTTTTATTTGGTCTGTATTAAACAAAGCTATGTGTTGCTTTGACATTACAGACGTACTTTTTGCCGACTGCTGGTTAAACACTCTTTCACATTATCGGCTTAACGAGGTATTTTATAAAATGTTTGGGAAGCAAAATAATTAAACGGTTTGATTCACATTGGTAAATGTTAAGTTGTATTATTGAAAACATCTTTTTTAAAGTTATGTTTCTAAAAATTCTTTAAAGATGTTTTTTTCGTATAATATTTCAAAGTGTAATTTAAAAAAATGCGAATGTAGCATGCAAAGAAAAACGTTTCCGATTCTCTCTGTTGAGTGTATATGTTCCTGAACAGGATCATAAACCGAGTCGATTTTGCCATGAGCGTCTATACACCTTTTTTTAAAAGGTATTTATTTGTTGGTGAATAATCAATTTAGAAATTATTACGAAATCGTAAAAATTCTTTTTAAAAATTGTATTACTAATTCATGTAATAACTTCGTAAGGGGAAACTTGGAACCTGATTTAAGAGCTTTGACAGCCGGAATAGACGAATATATTGTAAAGTCACTGAAATCTGACAACTCATCCCCCATTTTACCATGTCAATCTTTTGTCATCACATGAACTACAGATGGATTTTTTATACACCACCCCGGTGTGGGTGGTGGACTAACGCAGGTCCTCGACGGCTCTTGCTTGTGGCTTTCTCCCTAGCTGTTGCTTTTCAGCGCATTCTCCATACCACTGGTCCTTGTAGAGAGGCAGTCCGACGGGGACGGACTTTGCTAAGAACGGGCGACTCGAAATTAATTACAATCTGGTCACTAGTTTTAGGCGCTTATGTCAAATGGTGTTTTTGGCGCAGCCTCCTAGTGGTCTGCATGCCGATCATGAAAGGCTCATTGAAACCCTGCTTTTGTTGCTCCACCTGATCTGCGAGCTTTGTGCCTTCCTTTTTCATGCTTTCAAAGACCGTGCTCGATAATAATTGATCTGCGTTTGCGTTCGTTATTTTAAGGCTCGGGCCTCACTTTTGGTCTTAGGTTGCCCCTAGCTCTGCCAAGACCTTCGCTGTTAATGTTTTTAGAGAGGGTTTTCCGCTTGTCGCTTAACTTCTTTTACATATAATTGCTTAACTCTGCTCTCACTCTGGGGAAATACCCTTTTTATACCCTTGCAGAGGGTATTATAAATTCAATCAAAAGTTGCAACGCAGTGCAGGAGTCATTTTCGACCCTATTATGTATATATAATCTTGATCAACATCACCAGGAGAGTCGATCTAGACATGTCCGTCCGTCCGTCCGTCCGTCTGTCCGTCCGTCCGTCTGTCCGTTTGTCCGTCCGTCTGTCCGTCCGTCTGCCTATCCGTCCGTTAATACGCAAACTAGTCCCACCGTTTTAAGGCTTGAAACTTTCCCAAGAGTTCTCTTTCCATAGGTAGGTAGTCAGGTAGTGATAAGTCGAAACGAGCCGGATCGGGCGAACAATCGAACAAAAAAAATTTAAAAAGTATAACTTTGTTGTTTTCAATTTGTTTTGTTTTTTCTTTAAATACCATGGAATTACGGTATTAATTAAATAAATATCTCACATCTATATCAAAAAGCTCCCAAGAAAAATCGAAAAATTAAAAAAAAACTTATTTTGCTGTTTTTCAATTTATCAAAATATTCCTTTGAGATATAGTTATTATTTACTATATCAGAGTTACGCTTTTAGTTTTGTCAAAATCGGACAACAATATATATATCGGCTTGCCGAAGTTTGCTTCTTTTCTTGTCTAAGTATATAATTACATTATTTTCCCATTTCTGTTTTCTGCTGATTCCCAGATGTAACGAACTGATTTTGTTTATTCTGCTGGCTACAGTTATTGCAGGGTTATCAAGATGCTTTATTAGAAGCAAACTCTTAAAATCATCGTCCATAATAATTGTTTTTGTAGAAGAAATTGCAGACCCATTTGACAATGAAGTTATCAAAGGGTCGTAAGAAACTAATAAGGCATATAACACATCCATGGTATTTTTCCTGTATTTTTTTCTTGTATTGCTTCTGAGTGCCATACTAAAAAAGATTCCTTTTTAATACTGACATTGTGCCTAAAAAGTACCATATTTTGAAGGCTAGCAGGTAATAGCAGTTCATGTTACATATTTTGGACACCACTGATTCACACTTTCGGCTAATAAAAGAGTTAGACTGAATCCACTTGAATCCGGTAAGTTCGATTCCACGGAAGATAGGTGTACGCTAATCCGGGCTCGTTGTTAACACACTGAATTACCACTACGTTTTATGAGCTTCACATTTATAAACCGGTCACAAACATTAATTTTTTTTGGAATATAATAAAAACCCAAACTTTTAATAAATTCAATAAAAATTGTAAATTTCCAAAGAACTCGAAATTAAAAAGAAGGAATTTTGTAAAGCTCTTTACAAAATCGTATGGTGTGTTTCTCCGTGCACAGCTGATGATCAGCTGATCGTAGAGCTTTTAAAAAGCTTCGATAAATCTAATCAAAGCATCTGTTATCGACTTGTGAAAAAATATCAACGATTTTTTTATTTTGAAAATATGAATAAAAATATAAATGCCGCTAGAGAGACCAAATCGCAAATTGTGCGACCAATTTGACCATTTGACCAATGAGAATCCACACAAAGTTAGGATATAACGAGGACGGAAGTTAACTTCGGCCAGCCGAAGTTTTTATACCCTTGCAGTCTTTGCCGAAATTGCTAAAGTTAAAAATGTAGCGAAAAGAATAAGGTATACATCAATTAATTAGATTTTATACTGTAAAAATGTTATATATAAATAGAGAAAAAAGGGATATTTTCGTCGCTTTTAACAATTTTTCCTACGGAGGCTATTAGATATAGACGTCCGATTGGCAAGCAATTTTACCCTGATCAAGGTATGCGTAAATAAATAAGACTTGGAAAAATTTATGTCAATAGCTTATACTCTGCGCGAAATATTCTAACATCAAATTTGGACCGATTTCACTCTATTGTTCTTATGGGAGCTATTCACACTTTCGGCTAATAAAAGAGTTAGACTGAATCCACTTGAATCCGGTAAGTTCGATTCCACGGAAGATAGGTGTACGCTAATCCGGGCTCGTTGTTAACACACTGAATTACCACTACGTTTTATGAGCTTCACATTTATAAACCGGTCACAAACATTAATTTTTTTTGGAATATAATAAAAACCCAAACTTTTAATAAATTCAATAAAAATTGTAAATTTCCAAAGAACTCGAAATTAAAAAGAAGGAATTTTGTAAAGCTCTTTACAAAATCGTATGGTGTGTTTCTCCGTTCACAGCTGATGATCAGCTGATCGTAGAGCTTTTAAAAAGCTTCGATAAATCTAATCAAAGCATCTGTTATCGACTTGTGAAAAAATATCAACGATTTTTTTATTTTGAAAATATGAATAAAAATATAAATGCCGCTAGAGAGACCAAATCGCAAATTGTGCGACCAATTTGACCATTTGACCAATGAGAATCCACACAAAGTTAGGATATAACGAGGACGGAAGTTAACTTCGGCCAGCCGAAGTTTTTATACCCTTGCAGTCTTTGCCGAAATTGCTAAAGTTAAAAATGTAGCGAAAAGAATAAGGTATACATCAATTAATTAGATTTTATACTGTAAAAATGTTATATATAAATAGAGAAAAAAGGGATATTTTCGTCGCTTTTAACAATTTTTCCTACGGAGGCTATTAGATATAGACGTCCGATTGGCAAGCAATTTTACCCTGATCAAGGTATGCGTAAATAAATAAGACTTGGAAAAATTTATGTCAATAGCTTATACTCTGCGCGAAATATTCTAACATCAAATTTGGACCGATTTCACTCTATTGTTCTTATGGGAGCTATAGGATATAGACGTCCGATCGGCAGGCGCTATTAGCCTGAGGTATGCATATACAAAAAATACGATTTGAAAAACTTCATGTCAATAGCTTTTACATTGCGCGAAATTTCTTCCATTCTTGCAAGTTGTATCCGATTGTTCCTATGGGAGCTATAGGATATAGACATCCGATCGTGGCGATTTTCAAACTTGATCTGCGAACACATGTTTTAGGACGACTGTGAATGTTTTGAGCTCGCAAACGGTATTGAAACAGACGGACAGACAGACGGACGGACGGACGGACGGATGGACGGACGGGCAGACGGACAGACGGACATGGCTATATCGACTCCCCTATTGATACTGATCATGAATATATATATACTTTTTGGGGTCGGAAACGTCTCCTTCACTGCGTTACAAACTTCTGACCAAAATTAGAATACCCTCTGCAAGGGTATAAAAATATCTTTCTTCGTTGATAGTCTACTAATATTTGTGTAAGGGTTCAATGGCCTATACAAACTGGACTGCGTATTACCAGTAAAAAACTCTACATTTTATCTAGAGAATTGGCGGATAGTTCAATAAAGCTGGTTAAAAACGCTTGGAATGCAAAAAATTACAATAAATTCACTGTGTATGTTTCACACGTTCATAGTGAAAGCAGAGCCGAAGATTAAGTCGAAGACCATGCTCAAGACGAGTTGCTTGCGATACAAGTAACATTTAAAACCATGGCGGTATAATTTTCTAAATTAAAATAGTTATAAGTGAAAGTGATGAGGCTAATGCCAGACTGTTCGATTCTAGAGTATGGGTACGGAATACATGTCGACCGCAAGTTTTCTATTAAGGACGTTATTTAGGTTAAGGTTAAAATATTGACGTACATAACCATTAGTAAGTTTTAATTTTAAATAGTCAGTACTGTAAAAAGTTTTTCATAAAATGTTTAATCAACGTTTAATTTTCCAAATTGTGAATTTACAGTTGTCAGGTAAAATATATTGACCAGTCATACGAACTACAAACATCGTTTAGTCTACCACAGACAATATTTAAATAATCTCTGGTTTCAAAATTGTATGTCATGAATATGTTATAGCTTACAAAAATTATGTAAATTATTATGTCTGCTATTATTTTTAGTGTGGTGAGTAGGTTTCGGAGAACTGCCGGTGCTTACCCCCAAAAACTTAAGATCTCAACGAAAATTAAAACTATTAAGCAATAATAAATGACTGGAAATCAGACCAGACAATAAAGTGCATGCATATTCATATTTAATAAATATTTCGCATAACTAAGCTAGTTCGTTTAAATGACACTTCAACTTTATATCGTCTCTTGAACTAATTCGTGATATTTCTCCCTCTCGGGACAGATTCAGGGACAGGAGGCTGTGGCTGCGAAAGGGGTATGCCTTGAGAGCCCAGTGCCTGTTCACCCTTGTCTGGGAACGGTAACGCAACCCTAGACCCTCACAGCCAAAGACTACGGAAGCGTTCCGGAGCAGCGAGCAACGAGGCAGCGGAGAGCGACGGTGGAGCAACCACAACTCATCGGAGAAGGCGTTGGGGCCGAGGGCCAAGTCGGCAAAAAAATATAAAATAATAAAATCATAGAAAATACATCCTAATATTCTGTGCGTTCTCACTATACAATCGGGCGGTCACGTTTATATAAATTTGGTTGGACGAACAACGCACATCTTCCGAGCTACCCGCACGATACTCGTAGCGAGCAGACAATAAAAAAATCAGTTAGTTACATCTGGCGCCCAAAACGTGATTGTTCAGTCGGTGAGAATCAGCATCTAAACAGAAATGGGGAAGGATGGATATATCACCTCAAGAGGATTTTTCAAAAATAACAGCCAAGTTAGGCATCACTCTCGAAGGTAGGACGGATGACAGGCGGAAAGCCCTCTCAGAGTACCTAACAAGGAAACAGAATGACCCATGAGTAGCAGAGATCTGGGCTGAGCTTGAAGAGAAGTACGACAAAAAGCCAGGCCCAACAGTCAAATTGCTGAATCCTGACGCCCAGAAGCTCATAGCAAGTCTTGGAGTGGACAGCATAAAGGAAGCTGGCAGAAGTCGAAACACAAGCCAAGAGAGAAAATCAGGGCAGCAAAGACCCAGCACACCAGATTACGCCACTGAAATGGTTTGGTTTAATAATAAACACTGGAGAACATGGAGAGAGTTCAGCAAGAGATTCCAAACATACTTTCTGCCGAGAGGTTTCTTCTCGAAGCTAGCAGACAAGGTACAACACCGTAAACAGGGCATCAGGGAACCGTTTAAAGACTATATGGTGGACATGCAGACGTTGATGAGGTCACTCGGGTACTCGCCAAAAGAAACCCTAGAAATATTCAAGGACAACTGCACACCAGACCCGAGGATTTCATTGAGAACATACAAGGTGGATGATCTGGACACATTAATGATCCTGGCTGACGAGTACGAAGAACTGAACAAAGAGCGAGAAGTGTTCGTTCACGAGCACAAGTTTTCACGAAACAAAACGGCAGCACCACCACAAAGTACATGTAGGAGACTGGGCACGAGGATGCCGAAACCAAAGATTACTGTTCTGCTGGGTGTGCGGCAAGGTTGGCAAGTTAGGTTGGCAGACGGCAGATGCAGCAGAATAAGCTCACAGCTCGAGGTCACGGTAGATTTTGGCAATAAACAAATGGACATGAATCTTCTAATACTTCCAGGAGTAGTGGAGTGTTAGTGCTGGGATGGAATTTCCTCACAGGAGTCGGGGCTAGAAGAAAGCCTGTCGGTGGCTGTAGATTTACACGGAAGTGAGGAAGAGGAATTCCTCGAAAAATAGCTAGCAGAATTCAGCACCATGTCAGGGACATCTACAGTGGCCGAGCACCAAATCACCATGAAAGACGACAAGCCAATCAAACAGAGATATTATCCTAAGAACCCAAGAGTCCAAGGAGAGATCAACGCAACTGGAGCTTTTAATAATGTTATTCATAAAACATTCAAGAAGTCCATACAGCTCGCCCATTGTAATGGTGAAAAAGAAGACGGGCAAGTGGAGACGATGCCGCGGATCAATTATATTTTGGACCAACTCAGAGAGGCAAAATACATAAGCAGTCTAGACTTGAATGACGGATATTGTCAAATCCCTCTGGAGGTAAATACTAAACAGTACCCGGCAAAGGTTTGTTCCAATGGATAGTAATGCCTTTCGGACTACACTTAGCATCGGCCACGTTCCAAAGGGCTCTCGATCAGGTAATCGGCCCGGAGATGTCACCATACGCGTTTGCATATCAAGATGATTATCGGACGCACGCTGAAAGAACACGTGCAGAACTTGTTTAGGCGCCACAAGGAAGCAAATTCTTTAAACAAGAGCTGCTTTACCTCGGACACCGCGTTACTAGCGAAGGGATAGGCACAGCTCCCGAGAAGGTAGCGGCCATAGCCGAACTAGAGCCACCGTCGACGGTACGCGAACTACGACAATACCTAGGCGTAGCTTCATGGTACCGACGATTTGTGCCAGATTTTGCGCGTATAGTAAAACCATTACCAGACACTCTTAAAGGCATGAAAGACACATCGACAGAATCAACCAATGGCTGCAGCTGGATCAGGAGCATGTGCGAGAAAATAAAAGCCCAACCACAAAAATATCCAGACTACGTAATGGAAGGCGAGTCACTCTATAGGAAGGCGAGTCACTTGTGGCTTGGAAACTGTGCGTTCCAAAAGGCCTAAGTACTTCAAGAAAACCATGACTCCCCATCCACTGGACATGTTGGGAGTAGAAGAACAATAGCACGTCTGGCAGTCCGGTACTACTGGCCAGGAATGCACAGAGAGGCCAGGACCCATGAACGCATGTGTGAAGTGTGCCTGAAATACAAGCCCAATCAGCTTCAGGCTGCTGGAAAATTGTTCACTCTGGTACCAGAGGAACTATGGGCAAATATATGTGCGGATTTCGTCAGGCCATTGCCGAGATTGAAGCACGAAAACCAGATGATACTTGTATTAATCGATCGATTTTCCAAATGGACGGAAATTGTGCCACTCCGAACAGCAACAGCGGAGACCCAACAGAAAGCGTTTAGAGAACGCATAATATCAAGGTTCGGGGCTCCGAAGATAGTGATAACCGACAACCGAGTACAGTTCACCTGTCGATCCTTTAAAAGATTTCTCAGCGAAATGGGAATAGAACAGCAATTCACGGCGCCCTACACACCACAGGAAAACCCAACAGAACGGGCTAACCGTGCGGTAAAGACGATGATAGCTCAATTTGCAGGAAAGGACTAAAGAACTTGAGACGAGAACTGGCCAGAGATTATGCTAGCAGTGAACTCAAGCATATCTGAGTCAACTGGGTACTCCCCAGCGTTTCTCACACAAGGCCCGGAACCCCGTTTGCCAAACGCAATATACGACAGGGAAACGTTAGGCTCAGGGAGAAACATAGAGACTCCAGACGAGAAGGCAGCTAAGTTAAAAGAGATCTTCGAAATCGTACGTTGGAACATGGAAACCAGCGGTGGGCGGCATAGTGTGGGTCAAAGAACACCACCTATCCAAAGCAGCCGAGGGGTCCGCTGCGAAACTAGCCCCGAGGTACGATGGTCCCTACCATGTTGTGGATTTCGTCTCTCCGGTGATCTGCAAAATACGCCACACACATTCGAAGAAAGAGCGGACGGTTCACATTGGCGAGCTTAGGCAGCAACACACAGAAACGGCAAACGAGCAGACGGCGGACACATCGGAGGACTAGGACAAGGATTTCACATTGACCCGAACTGCGAGGCAACAGCATTAGGAGTCAGGCCGAAGCGAGAGTCATCCATACGCCATACGTAGGACAATCACTAGGATAAGACACAAGGACATGAATGGAAACGAATGCATAGGGACCCCGACTACGAGGCAGACGGATTCAGCCTCCGGCATAAGCCAGAGTCATCCGCCTCTACGCCGGGCGGTACAGGATATACACAAGGAAAAGAAAGGGTGACGAACCCATGCAACGAGGCAGACAGATTCAGCGTCGGGCATATGCCCAGGAGCGAGAGCTCACCCTGGCAGACGTGGAAGTCATTCACCTGGCCATGATGGAAGCGCGCCAGCAGGCCAGGAGTAGACGAGCGAAGGAGGAGGAGGAGAAGAACAGGGAAGAGCCATCAAGGATGCGCGAGGAGTACGCAGCGACACGTTGGGAGGCTGTCCTCAGGGCCGCCCAGCTGGAGGAGGAGCGCCTGGGGGCAGGACCCGTCTTGATGGACGAGGTCCCGCAGGTCCCTCGCCTACTGGAGAAGCACTCCCACGGGACACCTCCAACACCCCCGACCACGGCCGAGACCCCATCGGCAGACAGACCGGTGCTGGAGGAGGATCCCCTAGAGAAAGGCCCGTGGGTGTGGCCCGATCCTGTGCCTAGAGGGAGGCCCAGTCTCGCCAGACAGGAGTCCGCGCCGGTGGGAACCGCCAGGCCTCCGTTCCAGCGGCAGGTGTCCTTGCCTGTAAGAGACTGGCCTGTAGGAATCCAGACGGCGCCGGCGGTGCACGACGGAGGGGCGGGAAGCAGTGCGTCCTGGTGCAGCAGGGTGGTCGCCGCTTCCGGATGGCAACGCTGCGCTATTTTTATTATCGAGATCGGCTGGAAAACCGATCTGAAAAGCGGTAGAGTGACCAGACCACGGAGGAAACGAACTACCTAGAACGCGAAACATCATAGGAAAACATCTTGGGCGGGAAATTCAAGAACGCGAGACGTCTGTGGGGAGACATCTTGGGCGGGAAAAGAAATTGAGAATCGGCGCTGTGGAACTCAGGAACGAGCTGTGAGCGTCGAGGAATTTGGAGGATCAAGAGGACTCAAAGGGTACAAGGATTTACAAGGATGACAGCTGGAGAGAAGAAAATCAATTCTATGGGGGAAACATCTTGGGGCGGGAACTGGGAAGAAGCGACGTCGAGGGAAGGAGGACCATCATCAGCGAACCGGAACAGAGGATCGAGAGAACTCAAGGCTAACAGCCGGAGAAGAGGTGCAAGTCTCATTTCGTTCCCGAAGAAAGGGGATAATTTGAGCACAAATAAAAGCGAGGATCGAGAATACGGAAGCCAGTCAGTCGCTGGATACTAGAGGTGTATGGAGACATCGATGTTTTCGATGTTTTTCACCCAAAACATCGATGAAACATCGATGTTTTAAAAAATTAAAATAATATTTTTTAAATTATTAAAATGCACACTTGTGGTTGTATTAAAAATAGAAAAACAAACAAATTAATTATTAAAAATAATGACTTAAAACAATTTAGAAACGTACCTTCCACTACTTCAACGGCTCGCACACTTCGGCCTCATTCGTCACATGTAGCATAATATGTAGATATGTATATGCATACGGCGCAGTTGCCACACATGTATACATATACATACATACGTACATATGTCCTACATGTGACTGCATTTGCACTAATTGTAAGTCGCTTTTAAAAATACTTACGCATCAAGAATTTGTCCATTTTAACGCCGTCACCTGCACCACCAATGAATAACTTTAATAATATAATAGAAAAATAAAAAAATCTGCCGTTTTACGTACTTTCCTTTTGCCTTTTTCTCTTGATAGTGACGGCACAGAAACATCGATGGTTGAAAAAAAACATCAATGAATTTAGAAAATTTCAAAAACATCGATGCATCGATGTTTTCATCGATGTTGCTGCACCTCTACTTGATACGCAGTGAATGCGTGTAGTAACGGCACTGTGGGAGGAGGAGAGAGTTTGAAGAGAACGTGGAGAGAGTTTGGAGAGTACGAGGACAGAGAGTTTGGAGAATACGAGAACAGAGAGTTCGGAAAGTACGAGGAGAGAGAGAGTTTGGAGAGAATGGATAACGCTAGAATCTGGATCAGTCGATCAAAAGGAGTCCGTCCGTCCGTCCGTCCGTCCACCCGTCCGTCCGTTTATCATTTAAAAAAAAACACAAGAACTTATAAAAATGTTGTCCGATCAAAATATCGCTCTGATATAAAGGCAATTTGAAATTACAAACGCTAGTAAGGCGCTTGAAGATCTTGCAAATTTAATGAGCTGAAGGCAAAGTGTATCCAAAATCACAAGGCTCTGATTCATATTGGAGTAGTCGAGCATTACTAATTCATTAAGAGTCATTACGAGCAAATGCTTTCTATTTTTAATAGAATTAAAGTAAGAATAGACACAGTATTATCTGAAACTGACAAGTCCAATGGAAAATGAATGGCAAAAATTAAAAAAAAAGATGAAAAAATGTAAACTGCGAAAGCCAGTCAGATCTAGCGATAGAGCAGTTAGAGAAATATTTAAAGAATACTTTTGAGGATACTCAAAATGATAAAGTAAAAACATTTGAAATTAGGATTGGGAAACTTACTTTAAATACTGCAGATGTCACTGTTGAGAGATATGATGATATATTGGACGAATTAACGTTCGGTAACATAAGACATGAAGAAACGAGAACAAGAAGAAACAAGCAGAATATTCTGTAAATTATATTCTCCAAAACTATTCATATGATACATTCCTAATACTCATAAAAAATTCCAACTTACTAACTTTAAAAACTCCAAAGTTATGGCATTTCCAGTCGTTCAGTTATGTGGCAGCTGTAGTAAATAGTCGGCCGATCCTTATGAAATTTTGTAGGTCGAATTGATTGGCCAAAGATACAACCCATAGAAAATCCCAACGTCCTAACTTAACAAACACCAAATTTATGGCATGGATCAATCAGTTATATGGCGGCTATAGGATATAGTCAGCCGATCCCGGCCGCTCCGACTTATATACTGCGTGCAAAGGAAAGAAGGGTGTGTGCAAAGCTTCAATTCGATATCTTTAAAACAGAGAGACTAGTTTGCGTGGAAACAGACAGACGGACAGACAGACACACAGACGGACAGACGGACAGACAGACGGATAGACGGATATGCTTATATCAACTCAGGAGGCGATCCTGATCAAGAATATATATACTTTATAGGGTCGTAGATGTCTCCTTCACTGCGTTGCACACTTTTGACCAAAATTATAATACCCTCTGCAAATGTATGTAACCATAAAATCTCACTTAAGGGAGAAGCCAGGAATGTGGTTTCTCACTTATTGTTGGGATCAGGGAAAATTATGGTATAAAAATAAAAGGAACAATTTTTCAGATCAGATTAATCGCCTTCTTGACCTCCAAAATCGGAATGTTTATTGACACTATTAATGAGTCAATTCACATGATTAAGGTTGATATAGTTTTTGCACATATAATAATAAGAAAATTTAACAAAGAAGATCTGCAACTATATGAGAGCCATGTTAAAAAACTAAAGAAATTCAAGCATAGTCCGACGTCATTAAATTTCTAGAGCAACGACTCAGTTCGATTAGCTCAGTTCAGGATGAAAAACCTGTAGAAAAAAGTGTTTAGTAACAATATGAAAGAATTGTCTGCTAACAGTTGTCCTATGTGCAAAAGTACGGGACATTTGATAGTTCAGTGTCAAAAATGTAAGGCTTTAAATCCATATGAAAGGATGGAAAAAGTAAAAAAGGCACATTTGTGTTTTAAATGCCTTAAACATTCATTTAAAAAGAAATGTCGAAGTGACATTCCATGTTCAATTTGTAAGGAAAATCATCACAGTATGCTACACATTTATGCAAAGTCTAATAAAAAAGTGAATCGTCGTCCACGGGAAAGTGCATCTCGAAGCACAAGATAAATCTTTCAATTAAAGGAAATAATTCCCAAAAAACTATTCAAGTTGAAGCATTAATACTTCCAAAATTAATGAGGTCTCTCACAGTCAACAAAGTTAATGTTGACAAATCAAAGTTGGAGAAGTACAATTTGGCTGCCCCAGACTTTAATAGGCCGGGTCGTGTAGATCTGATAATTGGGGCAGATCTATACAATCAAATTCTGCAAAATGGAGTGGTTAAAATAAATGGACTCCTCGGTCAAAAAAACGATTTCGGTTGTTTTTGGATGC